>APFE031309587.1:93892-161392 GCA_000404065.3 Pinus taeda
TGGTCCCAAAACAGAAACAACAATAAGTCATCGAGTGGGAGATCTAAATCTAGAGGGAGACCTAAATCTCCAGGAAAACCTGTAAAGGTGGTGTGCTAGAAATGTGAAAAGGAAGGGCACTACAAAGGGATTGTAAATCTAAAGCTCCTGATAAAGGAAAGGGATCTAATGATGTTCCTTTTGCAAAGGCAAAAACCACCTCAGATGAAGGTGGGGATGTGCACTTGGCTTCTTCAAGTACACATGTAGATCATGAGGCATCGTTGATTCACTCAGGTGCATCCTTTCAATTCACTCCCCATAGAGAGTGGTTCTGCGAGTATGAGAAATACAATGGTGGTGATGTCTTCTTGGGAGATGAAAGGAAGGCTAGAACCGTTGGTTGCAGAAAAGTAAATTTGAAGTCGCAAGGTGGAAGGGTTAGAACACTTCTGGGTGTTCTGCATATTCCTGCATTAGCCAGAAATCTCATTTCTGTAAGCAAGCTGGATGATACAAGTGCAAAAACAGTGTTCGAGAAGGATACTTGCAAAATGGTTTGGGGAGCACTAGTATTGATGCAGGGAGTTCGGATTGAACTCTGTACAAGCTGCAAGGTAGCACTGTTGTTGACGGGTGCAATAGTTCTATGGTTCCTGAAAATGGAGCAGAAAATCTAGTGGTCTCTGGAGAGAAGACCATGTTGTGGCATCAAAGGCTTGGACATATTGGAGAAGAGGGCCTTCGAATACTTCATGGTAAAGGTATGGTAGAAGGTATGAGTAATAGCTCTCTAGATTTTGATTTCTACGAAAATTGTGTATATGGGAAGCAGAATCAGGTGAGTTTCCCCTGGTGGTAAGAGGACGAAATAGATATTAGAGCTTGTGCACAGTGATGTGTTTGGACCTGTGAAGGTTCCATCACTGGGTAAGTCTGTGTACTATGTATCATTTATAGATGACTTCTCAAGGAATACATGGATATATTTCCTTAAGAAGAAATCTGAAGTCTTTGATAGGGTAAAGAATTTAAGGCTCTGGTGGAAAATCAGACAGAGAAGAAGATAAAGGTGTTGAGGACAGATAATGGTTGAGAATTCTGCAGCAAGGAATTTGAAGAATTCTGTAAGAAGTGTGGTATAGCACGGCAGAAGACTACTCCATATACACCTCAGCAAAATGAAGTCGCAGAAAGAATGAACAAAACGTTGATGGAAAGGGCAAGAAGCATGCTCAGTGGTGCCGGGTTAGGACAGGAATTCTGGGCAGAGGCGGTGGATACTGCATGTTACCTGGTCAACAGGTCACCTTCATAGCATTGGAATATAACACTCCACAAGAGGTATGGACTGGTAAGAAACCCTCTCTTTCACATGAGGGTATTTGGATGTGATGCATATGTACATGTTCCAAAGGAGAAACGAACCAAGTTGGATAGTAAATCTGAAAAGTGCATCTTTATTGGGTATAAAGATGGTTTAAAGGGTTATAAGCTTTGGAACCAAGTAAATCGAGATGTGGTGTTTAGAGAGGTGAAAGATGTTATTAAACATGAATTCCAAGCAAAGGAACCTGAGAAGATAGAGTTTCAGCTTAAGGAGGAAGAATCAGACTCTAGAGAAGAGGAGGAATTAGAAGATGAAGAGCCACAAAATCCAGGTGTGAGAAGATCAGTTTGAGAAAGAAGGTAGCCAGAAAGGTATAGTCCATCTGCTTTCTGCTCAAATTTTTCTTTGTCTGTTATTGATGATGCTCCCTGAATTATGAAGGAAGCAGTGGATTCAGAGGATGGAAATCTCTGGAAAGAGGCCATGGTTGATGAAATGGCATCTTTGCACAAAAATGAGCCTTGGGATCTGGTGGAGTTTTTGGCTAGAAGGAAACCCATTGGCATCATATGGGTGTTTAAAAGGAAGAAAAATGCAGAAGGAAAAGTGGAGAAATACAAAGCTTGGTTGGTAGCAAAAGGTTATTCCCAAGTGCCAGGAATTGATTTTAGTGATATTTTTTTCTCCTGTTTTGAAGGTAACTTCTATTAGATTACTTGTATTTGTTGCTGCTGCTTTTGATTTTGAGGTAGAACAGATGGATGTGAAGACAATATTTCTTCTCAGGGATCTGGAAGAGGAGATATACATGAAGCAACCTGGAGGCTTTGCGGTGAAGGGTAAGAACTAAATTGTATATAAGTTAAAGAAGTCTTTGTATGGGTTAAAACAATCACCAAGGATGTGGTATCAGAAATTTGATACATTTATACGGGGACCTGGCTTCACCAGAAGCAAAGCAGATCACTATGTGTATTTTAAATTAATTGGTGACCGTGTTATTTATCTAGTCTTGTATGTGGATGATATGTTACTAGTTGGAAATTACAAAGAAGTCATCCAAGATTTTAAGACCCAATTGTCCTCCAAATTTGACATGAAAGATCTTGGTGCTGCAAACTATATTTTGGGCATGGAAATTAAAAGAGATCGGGCAAAGAGGAAGCTCTGCTTAAACCATAGGATGTATGTTCAGACAATATAGTAGAGGTTTAATATCCAGGATAGTAAATCAGTGAAGGTTCCTGTTCCTGTAGGTGTGAGGTTATCTACCGAACAATGTCCCAAGACACAAGAAGGGGAAGAGGACATGTCCCGTGTTCCATATGCAAGTGCAGTCGGTAGCCTGATTTATGCAATGGTCTGTTCTAAACCAGACATTGTACATGCAGTGGGAGTATTGAGCAGGTTTATGTCAAAACCAGGAAAAGAGCATTGGACAACAATGAAGCGGGTTTTCAGGTATTTGCATGGCACTAGTGATTGTGGTTTGTGCTACCAAGAAGACTAGGATTGGACAGAGTGTTGGATATTCATGGCTTTGTTGATGCAGACTAGGTTGGAGATCTGGATCAAAGAAGATCTACAGGTGGGTATGTGTTTAACCTATTTGGAGGTGCAGTTAGTTGGATGAGTAAGAAACAATCTGTAGTGGCATTATCAACTACAAAGGTAGAATACATGGTAGCCACTCATGCAAGTAAGGAAGCAGTTTGGTTGCAGAGATTGGGTTCAAGTATGGGGTTAGTACAGGAAGTTATAAGGATAGACTGTGACAGCCAAAGTGCAATTTTCTTGGCAAAGAACCCTGCATATCATTCAAAGACAAAGCACAATGATGTTTAATATCACTTTGTGAGGGATATGATAGAAGAAAAAAAGGTGTTGCTGGTAAAGGTGGACACTTTAAAGAATACTACAGATGCATTGACAAAATCTATGAGCTCTGAGAAGTTCTCTTGGTGTAGAGAAACAATGGGCGTTGCAGGGCTAGATAAATGACTAAGCTCTCTTGTGGCCCCTTGTGGAAAGAAAACAACAAGTGGGAGGATGTTGGGTTGTGTTATATTCTTTCCATGACTAGCCCACGTAGTTCACCGGGGGTTAGAGGGTGGGAGGTCATAGAGGGTTTGAGGGCACCCGTAACCCCACTTTATGGGGTCCGAGGCAGTGCCCCAAGAAATTTTGCTTTTAGACCCTATGTTAGGTTGGGTGGACCCACCTATGGTTTTGTGCATGATTTTTGCACATATTTTTTTGGACACGATGGTTTTTGGTCCATGGTTTTGGATGAGATGGTTTTTTGGTCCATGGTATTGGATGCTTTGGCATGTATAAATATGTATTATAACATTGAAAGGAAAATAATGAAAAAAATCAAGCTGGTAGTCCCAGTTTTGGGATCCACGGGAAAATATATGTGTATATGTGTTTTATGTGTTATGCTCTTGCATTATTTATTTTATGTGTTTTAGAATTCATATGCAGGTAATTTCTGTGCGGGGTTAAAACCTACAACTAGCTGGTCAAACTCTCAGGTTGACTAGTTGGAGGGTTGGTTGATTCGCTTGAGGGCAACGCAGATTGAGATGGCTTACTGAGAAACTTCTATGCTATTCTGGATGTTATTCGGTCTGTTCGATTCTAGGATTGCATAGTGCAGGCTACCTGGGAGACAACCTCAAGCTCTTGCACAATTTTTGGTACAAGTACATGTTCACTGAGGGCTAAAATTGCGTAATACAACTCAACAAGGGTCCAATTGTTGGAGGGTGATCCAGTCATCATAACTTTAGGAAAATTACTAAGTGTGTGAATGAGTGAACTTGTGCACACGTGACCTTGCGAATGCACACTCAACATGACTTTATGACAAGACGACTCAAACCAACAAGACAACATATACTTAGTTTGACTGACTGATGGTGCAAGCAACAAACACAACACTTATGATAGATCATTGAATGACCATGATGACACTTTCATGATAGTTCATACAACTTTGTGTGTGAGTGCGATGGATGTTTACATAGAAAATACAACTTGTACACATGAATTGGGACCTTGTGCATGGCCAGAACATGGATGCAAGTGTGACATGGTGACCAACTTGCAAAAAGTTGTCCGTTGAACGATCAAGTGAGGAGGGTGCCAGGACACAACATGGGTTCGCAAGATGGGCCTGAGTGCTTGCAAATATCAAGGAAGAACCCAAGGAAGGCTCTGAATTAGATGCAGGCTAAAATTTTGGAGGGTGTTGCAGCCACTACAACAATATCTTATATGTAATTTTAATGATAGTGAATGTATGTTACATTTGGTGCCACCAATGCTTAATGCGTGATTATGTAAATGATATTTTATAGGATTGGTCAACATGGTGACTATTTGATTGTTAAATTCTAATGTATTGTTTGTATTTGCACTGTGGAATGTGAGGTTTCCTCCTTGTTTCTCCTTTTTGACCTATTATATGGGATGATATTCTTCTTCTAGTATTCATGATGCATACCCTAGTGTTACGTATACACAATATTTGCATTAAATTCTTGAACCAGTGATTCCATATGTTTTGATGTGTAGATAATGACCATGTGAGCCAACTGATCTGGTCTTATACCCATGCTCTTAGTGATGTCGCACTTTTGTTATAAATGAATTGTTTATTAAATCCTTGAAGGCTAGGATTTATAATTTGTATGTTTTCTCAATGTTGGAACATCTTAGTTTCATGTTAGGTTGATTAACTATTAGAAGTAAGTTCTTAATAAATTCAAGAAGAAAATACAAGGGCAGGGTGCATAGTGTCTTTCATTAGCAAGAAGAGTGATTATGTTCAAAACAATCCTCTCCTCCCTTCCAACATATCTTTTCTTAGGTCTTCTTGCTCCTAAATATATTATAATGAAAATGGGTATTATAATTCACAAAATTCGTTTTCACGAAGGTAAAAGAAACTAGAAAAAAATCCATCTAAATCAATAGAATACAATTCATCCACCAAAAGTTAATGGAGGTTTGTCTGTGATAGAGGCTCTCTATATTAATTTGGCCCTTGGAGAAAAAATAGTATAGAGAATAATTACAGACACAAAGAAATGATGGAAAGTGGCCCTAATTTGAAAATACTTAAAAAAAAAACACCTTCTCAAAGCAGAAGCTGCTTCATGGACATGACCAGACTCCAAGATTTGGGATCTATGCAAAGAAGTTTCCCCTATAATTGTTAATCACTAACGATGACACTCTAGTAATGGAGCTAGAATGAATATATGAAGCATGGAAAATTTTAGGGGCTAATATTCAAAGGTGGGCTAATTTTCCATGATTTTTCCAAAAAAGCGATTCACCAATTTCCATTTTTTATGAAGATGACTCACCCAAACTTTACAATATGAAATTATTTTACCTTAAAAATCGCCAACATTATATAGAGATTATATATACAATCATTATAAATTTGAATAATTTTACAAATACGTCAATAAACATTTTATATTTTGCATATTAGGGATTAGTGAGATTCGTCAATGTTTTTAAAGTTTAAGAGAATTTTCCATCGTTAAAAATTTCCATGATATGGAGTGATTACTTCTAACCATTATGGATGCTCAAAGATATAAACAAATTGCATGAGATAAGGAAATGGATTCCTGAAAGAGGTTACACAAAGATGATTGACATCTCAAATTGGGATACTCATGGTTATTTGAAGGGATGGACAAGGCTATACCTTGCCCCTCACCTTCTATCCCAATGGTCAGTTGTCATGCATAATCTAAAAGGAATAGCCCTAGTCTTAAAAAACATGAAATATTCCCGCATATGGAGAAAGAAATCTTCTTAAAATTATTCAATTCGAGAGGGATACTCCCTCTAATAAATTGTCTTCTCACCCTTCCTCAAGACATCTATGGTGTCATATATGCATTAAAGACAACATTCCTAAAATCAACACTTTTTGTTGGATGTTAATCCATGGGAAAATATTAATGGCAAAGAATCTCAGGAGATGAAATATTATGGGTCCATCTACATTTCTTTTGGTCCAATATGTAGCATATAATCAATCCCAAGCTCGTGGTAACATACGTTTGACAGTTGGAGAAGACACTACCTCTAGGAAAGAAAGGCTTCATCCATACCTATTCATTGTTGGGAATCCCTTCCTCAAATCCTTTGTTGGGGAATTTGGATTTTTAGAAATAAAATAATCTTCAAAGATGAAATCCCTTCTCCCTTAAAATCCACTACTAAAGCCCTCTTCATGCTTCTGGAAAATATATCTATTAGAGGCTTTAACCCCAATGAGATTGTTAGCTTCAACCAGTAGGAATTAGACTGAATCAAATTTGGTTTGTGCCCTTCAAAATATTTAAAACCTCAACTTCAACCTATTGTTAATAGGGTCCCATGTATAAGATAAAATCAATAAGAATACAAATAAGGGTGACAAAACCAATCCCTCTTCTCCTTGTTCTTTGATAAATCTTCTCGAGGAAATTTGGGGGAGGCTGGAGAGGGAGGGATCTTATTTGGCCTCAATGGAAAAAATGGTCTCTCAGTTCACATGGGGAATTGGACTTGCTACCAGTAATCAAGTTGGATATCTTTCCCTATGGAAGGGATTAGAAATTTCCAAGGATTGAAAAGTCACAAAAGTAAATATATTTGGGGATTCAATGCTTATTATTTGACAATTCACAACAACCAAAAAATCTATTGCAAAGATTCTGCAAAAATAATTCAAAGAATTCTCTCCTTAGCATTAAGAACTGAAGAGTTAAACTTCTTCCACATACTTTGTCACTTAAACTCGAAGGTTCATAAACTTTCCAAAAAGGGTGCCATCATTAGCCAAGATGGGATAGAATATAACATGTAAAGGGACTATACTCCAATTCCATAATATGCTAACTATAATTATAAATATGATGCCACATCTTGTATCTTGGAGGATGATGGAAACCCATCCAATGGTAGATCACTGGGCCCTTCTTTTCTAGTCATCTTCTCTCCACTACCAGCTTCAAAATCCTAACTCACGATATAAGTGCATTTTGGTGGAGTACAAGTGGTCACATCCCATGGATTCAACTATAAACAACAATATTATCTATTTAATGGGCATATGGCTTGAGCCTTCACATTTTTATTAATTTAAGATGTTCAAATCATTTCGATGGGGAATGAAGTTAATTCCCTTGTCTTGGGATGTTCCAATTTTGTAGTTTATGTGTGTTAGAGTTTCAACACTAAAGAACAAGGTCTTTTCATTGTAGGTTGGCTCATGCCAAGGCCTACGCATTTTCTATATAATAATACCTCTGGCCCCTTGCTCTTAGAAACATCATTTGGTTTATGCTCTTGACATATTTACTAGACTTTATCCTGTGCCTCACTTGTTTAATTCTTGTCGAGTTTCAAGATTCTAGTTCAATATGGCTAACATTCTAAATGCTCAATGAAATATAGAGTTTTTAGATGTGGTTAAAAGAATGTTAAATGTCCCCCAGGCCTTGTTGGTCTAAACTCATAAGTTGGCGGACATGTTTGAGCAATAAAGATGCTCATTCTAGCTCTTACTAGAATAAAAATTGCTTGCTCATCATGCTAATATGGAGGATTCCTTGGATGACGTCAAGGAGGAAATTAACCTTCTCAATGAATGGGTAAAAAAATTAGAGGTTTTGTCGGAAATAATCGTTGGTGCAACGAATGTTGGTGGCAATGCTTCAGGAGCGCTAGGTTGTAAAATGGCTCGAGGTCATCGTCCAAGAGGACCTGATGAAGGTGGACACAATGTTGGGTGACTTTAGTTTGGTATCATAGTGCCTTTGGTTTTTTGTGGTTTCCTTTTATATCTTCCATCTTATAATCATAATATTTTCTAAATATAAATTTCTACTTGAAACTTTTGCAGAATCTATAATATATATATTTTTTATATCCTGATCTATGACTTCAAGGGATAGTAAAATTTTAGTTTACATTAACAAAGGAATGTATTTTGTATCTGATACAAGATGTAAGGGTTATGGGCCAAATTTGGCCACAACCCCTCATAATTTCTTCAACAAACTTGTGGGGACCCTTCATTTTTCATTTTGGAGAAATCCCTTTCTTATTCATATTTTGGTGGTTGATGGGTTTTCTAGTCTTTATTGCTTGGAAATTTTGTCTATTCAAGATTTGACTTGTTTTGGGGTTATCCTTCATTATGGTTGTTGAATTGTGATTTTACTTCTTCCATTGCAACTCCCTTTGGTACCTTCTATGATTGTGACAAAATTCCCTTTTTTGCCATGAGATGGTGATGTGGAACATTTGGTTGCCACATCATCTAACATTTCACGTTTGATCATATTAATTGTTTGTTCTCTCCACATTGACAAATAATTCCATAAAAAAATAAGTCATTAAACACTGTAAATAAACAAAAACCATTTAATAAATAAACCATATTATTACTTTGTAAATTGCAATAATATTGTAAATAATATAAAATAATACCATTTAAAATGCTAGACACATATAATGTGATTTATAAATAAAACAAGGGAAGCTGCCAGGTAGCAAGTCCCTGCATTAAGTTCAGGAAGCGTCCCATGTTCATAGTGCTGGCAGTGTTGTTGAATCGTGGGAAAAGCTGAACTTAAGATGTACAAAGTCAAAATATCAAACCCTCAAACCTGGTTTTAAATAGGTTTGTGCTACTGGTAATTCTATAAGGTCCAAAGTAAACAAAAAAACGAAGATATATCACTGTTGAGCCAAGGCCATACAATTTTGGCCCCTTGTGTAAATGTGTGATTTGAACAAAACAAATGTTAGATAATATTGTTAATCGTAGACGTGCAGGGCATAAGGAACATGTCATCTTGAGGAGTCTTTCCGGAGAGACTATTGTTGCCGACGTCCAAAATAGCAAGATGAGGGAGGTATGTAAGAGTTGTTGGTATGGGTACAAAAAGTGAGTTGAAGCTGAGGTCCAGCCTTGTCAATGAGGTTAGCACTTCCCCTACAAAGTCAACAAAAAAATAGAAACAGAACAAGGCTGCAACCATGGCCTTGATTTTCATTTCATCATATTTGACATGAGATATGGGTTGCAAGCGTGGAACGAAGACTGCAGTCTTTTAGTAATTAAATTTTCAATGAATGCTAGCTTGCGAGAATTAGACTCCCTTATATACAAAGAAGTAAATTTGTAAAGCTTGACAACTTCAAGATTACTTGTTACCCTTTTGAAAACATACTGATTCTAACATCTTATCTTCACAACCAAAAATGTAAGAAAAGCTAAGAAACATAGTTAAAAAACCATAGACACACAAATAACCTCGATACACATTAATGGTTAATTGATAAATGAACAATCCAACACAAAGGGCTTAAAATTAAAGCAGGCACATTAGCATTAGCACTCACCTCCAGTAATTACAATATCTGTAGTTGAAAATTTTGAATTTGCTGATGAAAAGAATGAATGAGGTATCCCAGGCATTAACCTTATAAAAATAGGTATAACCCTCACAGCTGAGTTCAGCTGCTTGAAATAAAATTCAGATACTATTTCTTGGGGAATGGCATATGCATGGGTGGCCTTTTACAAACCTGACATCAGAGATTCATCTTTGAGCAGGTTAGCCGCCAAGACGAGATTCTGAAGGTTTAAATATGTAAAGCCATACCGTTTTGATTAAACCTTTTGTCTTGTGATTCATTGTTGGAGTGATATAAACTTGGATGGCCACAACGAGATGCTGCAAATCCAAATTGATATAAGACCATCGTTAGTATTGATAACACTATAGCACCAAGTTGAAAATTTGCCAAGAGTTGTCCTCTCATTTCAAATTCTTTGGACTCACACGTTATTTCATGATCCTTGATGCCACAACCAGTTGGCATCATAGGGCCATACAAAGTAAATGCAACCTGATAAAACCAAGTACCCTGCAATGTAAATGTAATGCCACCTAATAAATCTACCACAAAGCTCTTGGGAAATGTTGCTGCCAATACTATTGAAATAATACAAAGACCCACAAGCAACACTAGAATTTGGTGACAGTGGCCTTCAAGACCAGCATGGCTTGTAGAATGAAAGTTAAACAAGAGATACTCTGCAAAAAATGCCATTGCTGCAATTATCTCCAGCACTCCATGTGCGAGAGGCAAGTACCTATTACGAAACATGGCCATCTCGATTAAAACACAACAGCAGAAAAACAAAAGCACTAGTAACTACAATCTAATCTAACAAGCATAACAAAAACAAACAATATTAAGAATAGCTCTAGTGATTATAGATTCAACTCTGTTTCTCATGTCTTCTTATTGCCTATCACATGTGCTGAAGGTATCATAATATTTTCTGTTGTATTTTTCAGCTGCTTTGCCTGCTCCAAGTCCTGTGTCTCACTAGAAGAATATTAATGAACCTGCCATTACACCCTCTGTTGAAGCTAAACCTCCGCTTTAGAAAAGAAAGAGAGGTTTCCACCTGACCTCAGCACCATCATTCTTCAACAGAATTTGAAGTGCTCTCTAACTTGGTAACTTGATCTTGCAATTTGTTAGGTATGCCTGTTAGATTAACTATGATTGATCCTTGACTTGGTGATATCTGCTAAGATATCCTTCCTTTTTCTTTATTGGAAGTTGATCCTATGTCATCCATGCATCATCTCGTGACTGGAGTTATTGATGGGAAATTTGAGAATGCTTATCTTATCATTGTGATGGTTGGTTCGGAGAAATTAAGAGGGGTTTTGTATGAGATGTCGGCAGGGTTTTCTGGAGAACAATTTTTGCAAGCACCTAGTTGCATGAACAATTCTGATAATGCAGATACAACTTCAAGGGTTCCTCCTCGTCAATGTTGTAGGAGGAAGGATGAAATGAAAAAGAGGGATCACGACCATCCTAAGCCAGATAGGAGTGCTTACAATTTTCTCTTTACTGAGCAAAATACAAAATTGAAAGCATTACATCCGGGCAAGGATAGGGAGATCAGCAAAATGATTGGAGACTCGTGGAATAAACTGACTGATGAAGAGAAAGCTGTAAGATACAATTGAATTTCGTTTTTGTGGCTATTTAGTTATTCTTCATTGTTGCCGGTAACAAACTAAAAATAAAATGAGTTTTTTCTTTCTCAGCATGTTGTGCTGACAATCTCTGATAGATGCAGGTTTACCAGGACCTTGAATTGAAGGATAAAGATAGGTACAAAAGTGAAATGGAAGAATACAGAGACAAAAAGTGTTTTCCCAGGAAAAGGGAATATTAGTTTCTAGAAATGAAGGCTCAAATCAAGGGCTCGAAAATCATACCGAAGTGCAGACTCAATACCGAGGAGTGCCACTTACAACAAATGAACGTTCAAATCAAGCACTGAATAATAATTCTAACCTGTTAAATAACCAACAACATATGCACCTAAAATTGAAGTACTAGGCTTAGGAGCAAGCCAGAAATATTACAATAATAAAACTAACAGATGTAGGTGGTTGCTCGCAAACATACTAAAACATCCCAAATCCAATCTGAAGAAAATGGTCAGATGTTGAACAACAAATTAGGGAATTTAAAATAGATGAAAACACCCTACTTTCTGTGATACCCGACTCTTCCAATCTGAGTCAACCCTGCTCTTTGAGAAAACCAAGTGAAGCTAGCTCTTCTGAGTCTGCCTTGAACTCACAATTCAAGAGAAGTGAGATTGACTCAGCAAGTTCCACTTGCACATCTCACAAGTGACACTTGATCATCTGTCCATAAATACATAGGTAAGCAAATAGTATTTTTGCTTGTTTTTTCGCAAATTTTCACAACGAACAACCGCCAGGCCTATTAGAGATCTAGAACCTACGGTGTGACCATGATTGCATAATTCACCAAGGAATCAAGAAAACGTTGAATACAAGAGGAAATTCGCACTGACTATGTAACACAAGTTGAAACTTGGAGCAAAGAGTTGAAACTGAAGTGGAACCCAATAAAACTAGAATACATGGATCAACCATGAATTAATTAGAAGAGAGAACTTTGAAACGAGGAAATGAGGATTTTGCAACGTAGGCCTTGGATTTGAAAGTGTCACAAGCGTAGGAGCAAGCTCTCTGTCGCAATGGAAAAGTCTTCAGAGATTCTGTTGAACAGAGTTGCCAGACCTGACTCGGTACTTAATCCAAATGGATAAGGGTCAAAGCTGATCTGTGACCCGGGAAAGACCCGGGGGTCAACACGGGAAAGACTCAGTAAAAAGGAAAGCATAAACATACAGACCATATAAAAGACTTGGCATGTAAATCATGAAAGAATTTTAGAAACCAGATCTGAAAAAGGGTTGACCCAACTCAGAAAATGAGGTTAGGAATTTTGCAAAATATGATGCCCTAGCAGTGAAAACTCAATTCCAAAAATCAGCTCTGAAATATTTTCCCAAGATTACCTTGTTGGTGAAAACGAGCTCAGAAGTTCTGTGCAAGTAGTGAAAAAAGACCCAGGGGTCAACCCAGCGAAGACTCAGGCTGAAATCAGTGGTTGTAATCTCGCAGCGGGCAAAGTTCCCTGATTCTTTTTTCCCTGCAGGTAAAACAACACCTTAGACATAGATCTATATTATTACTAAAACTGAATTGAAAATAGAGACATAAATCCTAAAATTGAATAGAAAATGATGGAACCAAACCGTATAATATGAAAGAACCGTTACTTAAATGTTTCACATAATATATCAGAAAATATTGATGGTGTTTAAGTGCAACCTGAGGACGTGACATTCGACCTGACAATGCCATGGTCACGCCAGAGAAGGGCTTGTCTCCAGTCTACGATCTAACAAGACAAGTTATAAGCCATCTTCAACAAGGTAGTTGAAGGTATGATTATCGCAATTGTATGTGAACTTCTTGTTGCTGGCGGAAGCTTTTGCAGGCACTAAGCAACAATACTTGTAAAATTTCCTTTGAATTCCGTGTACTCTGCAAGCACCATGGTGACCCTCATGACAAAAATATATATCATAGATTGCTTAGATAACACTATAAAAACCCAACCCTCAAAAAAATTAAGAGAAATTCAGGGATTTTGTGGAGAAAATTGATGAAACCACACCCTTTTCGGTAAAGGAGGAAGAGGGCTTTTAGAAGAGAAGGAATCGTGCGTTAACCTATTATGAGAAAGGAGGCAAGGAGTAGCATTAGAACACTCAAACAATGAAAATATATGAAAAAGGCGAAAACAAAATTTTATAAACAATTTAATATATAATATAAATGTAAGTTTCAATTATTTATAATAGCAACTTCGCTTACATACATTTTGATAGATGTTGTCTTGCTCCTGCTTAGCTTGTACTTCAGGGAACGACCTCCCACTTCCTAAACTTAAAAAATGAGAAGGAAGACGTGTGGAAGGTGACCCTAAACACTTTGATAGGCGCTTGTCTAAAGCCACACCCTTGAAGCCTCTGTACCCACAACGAACATGTCGTCTGCTGCACCAGCCACACCCATGGAGGCTCAGTACGATGCCGAAAGGTGTCATCAGCTGCAGCAATGTCAAAATAAAACCAGATGGGAGTGGCATATGCTTCTGAAACCTCCTTTACCGTTGGAAGAAATGTTCTTGGTCTTTGTTTTTGTATGCTTTCATAATGCAGGTCAGTAGACGTGGGAATGAATTCATAGTGAACGCTGAGAAGGCCTTTCTCGAGTCGGACTATCTTTGTTTGAACCAGGGGACACCCTTCATTGGGATGCCTACATGTCACAGGTAAGTACAAGCTTATATACAGAAAAGGGTATGCACATTGTTCGTCTTCGTTTGTGATTGATTTACAAGAAAACAAATAATTGGATAGAATTGATGGCTAGAATTTGTAAGCACAAAATCTGGCATGTCTCTGATGTTTTCCAGAATGTGAAACACCTGATATTGCGAGGGAAAATAATGAGGGTTTTGGATGGGCTGAACCTCCAAGTCCTCCAATATTCTAAAATCACCATGATATTTTTTTTTGTAGCAGTTGCTGTTGGTGGCGTTATCATGAATGACTGTAGATACCGATGTCTTCCTGTCATTCAAGTTCTGCAATGCATTTTTAATCTTCGGTACTTTGACTTGAGAATTGTACTGATCACCCGAATACAAATTGATTTCTTCATGTTGATTACCGGACGCAGAGGACCTCTTTCGTCCAGTGAGGGACTAAACAACATCACGAAATTCAGATGCGCTCATCTTGACCATGGTAGGGTTTGAGATTTGGACTACCCTCACTGCTTTATCTATGGGTCTTTTTGAATTACAGGGTTCTTCTTTAGAACTTATTCCTTCAAAAACCTTCTGCACCATATTTATTGGCTACGTCTGAAATCTGGTAAGAATTTCTAACAATTATGTGCAGGTTTATGGTAGAGCTTTATACCTAGATATTCTATTTGCAAAACCCTCCATTCTCAATTCTCAGAATTGGCCGACACTATAGAGAGAATCCCCAATAATTCTGCATCCACATGCTGCAGAATTGCAGACTTGTGGTATGTAAAATTGTAACATCTAGACTGTTGGTCTAGGGAATAAGGGAAGCATACGAGATGTTTGGAGAAGAAGCACAAAATATAAGAATTGTGGGCAGGTGAGGAGCTTCATAGGAGGTGACGGAGGACTTTTAGTTTACCCTGCAGGGTTCCTTTACTTTTACTCGGCCTTTCAGTTTCTCATAGGGGGTGCAGTCTTCCACATCTGCCTTACGCATTAACAAAATCCAACTCCAGGTATGCCATTTGAGAAACCACATTATTAGGATTACTTGCCATATAGTAAAATTTATCATTTAGAAACGTAAGAGTTATAAACATAGTCTAAATGGCAAGACAAGAGTGTTTGTGCCTTGTAGGAACATGATAACGCCTGAGGGGAGTGTTTATAAATGAATGTGAGAAATTATGTGAAGATAAGAAAAGTTGTGAAATGGGGACGAAACAAATGAAATCTTGGTTTTTGCAAAAAACAACCCACCTAATAATCGGGAGGAATGAAAATGGACCAAGTTGCTTGCCGATTCCAAATAAAAATCTCAGATATGAATTTGTTCCAATGCACCTGACCTAAATTGGAACTGAGCCGAATTAACCTGAATCAGAACTGAGCCAAACTAAGGCAGGCCAGCCGAAAGGGGAAACAAGAAAGGGAGGCCAACAAAACATGACACCTCCGCCATGCATGGACACCTGCAGCACCTGCATGCACAACACTTGCCAATATGCTCAGACCTGCTAATATGCTCAAATAGCCAACCTGCAAACCATTGTGCTAATATTCAAAACTAATGTTAACATTAATATGAAACCATTGATGGTCAGTAATAATAAACAGGGTAAAGCAAAATAGCCTATGCTCCAGCCTCTTCCGCCTCGGAAAGTGGCCAAATAAGATGACAAACCAGAAGACTTTGGTTATCCCGACAATAGCAAACACAGTGCATTTGGAAACTTTGGTTTAATCACCGTAAACTAATAGCATAGCACTTGAAACTAATGCTATAGCAACACATTTGGATTACTATAGTCCCTGGCCATTGCCAGATGGTAGGGACTAATAACATAAAATATGATACGTAAATAAATACGTTGTAAGTAAATATTGTAATAATATTTTAATAAACTAAAATTCAACCCATGTTTTAAATATATAAATTGTAATTTTGTAACAAAATACATATGTTTATAAAGCAAATGACCATATGTAAATATATTTTGTAAATAATTTTATAATATTTAACATATGTTTTGTAAACATTACACACCTATTTATATTTATGTACATAATATGAAAAAAAACCATTAACCACTAATGCCTTGTATCAATTTCATTTTAGTGCTTTAGGTGTAAATATATGAAAAAATATTGTTTTATGTGTAATGTAAGAATGAGGAATATACGCAAGTCTTTAATCACAAATCTTTTAACTAGGACGAAGGTTTCGACCACTTGGTGAAATCCATCCTAACAAATTGTAGTCTTGATTAATATTTCACGCGACATGACCAAAAGGAAAATTGAGCAATATGATGGACAAGTCATGAAAAGAAGGACATATATAACTATATGTGCCATTCTTCGTGGCCTTCTCTGAACAAGTGCACACTTGATTTTATAGCGAATATGACATGGATCTATATCTCTTCCACGTGGCCTCTATTGTCACCTATACCATCGCCCTCTTTCCTACGCCCATGCACATAGGTTTCAACCTCCTTACACATATGCCACCTTATCTACTAGATCTCCAAATATCAGGGAATTACATTATATTATTGAACTGCCGAGGGCCGTGAAGGCCGCAACCCTGAAATTGTCATCTAAACATACACTCACAATGCGGGGGAAAATAAATCAAGAAATTACATTATATCATTGAACTGCCAAGGGCCGTGAAGGCCGCAAACCCTGATATCGTCATCTAATCTAAACATAGGCTCACAACGCGGAGGCAAATAATGACTATGGTTATTATAGTGGAAAATAATTAATATTCTATTGTATTAATGGAGAAATGGTTACATGGTTTTAATGTAACTCTTTAAGTTAGGATTAGTTCGTAGGTTGTAGGAATTTGTTTTTATCTCTCTATTTTTTTGAGATGTATTTATCATCTCATCTTTGATTAATTGAACATGAGAGTGTATACTCTAGTTTGTGGAGCCTCTAGGTGCATCTTGCTCCCCTGTGAGCTGCTGGTTAATTCCATTTTTTCTTTTCTTTCCAGTTTTTCTAACATGGTATCAGAGCTCAGATCTGGTGACGCTGATTTACCTGCAGAGCCTTATTGGCTACGTTAGAGGCCTAGTGGCTACTGAGCTTTTCTGGCTACAGTGCCCCAGTGGCAACAAAGGAGCCTCAGCTCTCACATTTTCGAAGTCTAGGTGGTCAGGAGTGACATAGCTTATTCAATGGAGAAATTTACCTTTCTCACAAGTCTCAACATATGTTCAACTGAGCACAAAGTAGTCATCGTGGTTTCTGGCTTGACAAAAGCGACGATCATTGTGGACATGAAGGTAAAACTTGCGATGATGTGACCTTTCCTTAGAGCGATTTCCTTCATCTTCCCCAGAAATCACGTTTTTTCAAGAAGAAAGGGTGAAGGTGTGTCTTTCATGGTTCTGAGATTCAGATTTTGCTAGTTTGGTGGCAGATATGAGTTGCAGACATAGAAATCATTGTAGATTGGTGGCAGATTGACCAAATCAGAGGCAGATTGGTCAGATCAAGTGAAGATCGATGGATTTGGAATCCGATTAGTCAAAAATGAAGATTTTTACAGAATCTTATCTCAACAAGACTAACAAACTCGATGGGACCAATTATACCAATTGAAAATTCAAGCTACAGACATTGCTTGAGGGATCGAGCTCTTGGTCAATCGTCAGCAGCGATGAGCAGAAGCTGACCATTTCATGAGGAGTTATGAAAACACTAATACAAGATTGGGATAAAAGGGAGAATTAGGCGAAAGTATTATTGAAGATGTGTGTTAAAGACAACATTATTCCACATATCAGACACTGTAAATCATCTAGTGAGATATGGACTACACTCAAGAACCTTTACCAGATTTAGAACACCAATTATGTCTTGTCTCTCAAAGGCAAGTTGTTTTCGATGAGGATGTACGAGAATGAATCTGTCATTGGATTGATTGCGCGAGTCAAGGACCTGAAGGATAGATTGGGTGACAACAGGGAGAAGGTGTCTAATTCCGATCTTGTCACAATTACATTGAATGGAATGATGGATGAATACCAGATGTTCATCACAAGCTTGTCTGCAATGGAGAAAGCCCCTGCTTTTGAAGAGCTAACATGAATCCTGATACAGGAAGAAGAGCGGTGACATAATTTGTGACTAGAAAGTGTCGATCTTTCTCTGATGGCGAAGAAGAAGAAATAGAAAGAAAAATAACCATAGGGACATAAAGGTGGTGGCAGCTTTTAGAAGAGACCATTTAGAGGTATGTCTCCAATTAAAAATGGTAACAAATCTAACATTAAATGCTTTTAATATGGGAAAATTGGTCATTTAGCTAAGTTTTTCTATAATAAACAAGAAGATGAGGCTAGAAATAAATAGAGAAAGCACATAGGCCACGCTCCTGATGAAGGACATAGTCATGATCTTCAATTATTCATACTTGATTATGCTCTTTCAGCTCTTGAGGAGGATGAGGTCGAAATATGGTTCGTAGATTCAGGTGCGTCATCACTATATGACAGGTAATAGGCATTGGTTCGAAAATTTTGAAGACACTACTTGTGGAGCTAACATATATTTAGGGGATGACAGAGGTTATTAGATCAAGGGGTATGGTGATATTTCGGTGATGTTCCTTGATGGTAATATCAGATATATTAAAAATGCGATGTATGTACCTAGGATCAAGAAAAACTTGATCTCTGTTTCAATTATGCTAGATCAAGACCTGAAAGTCGAATTCTTCAGATCATATTGTGTCATAAAGGAAAGCAAGAAGGAACCAGTTGCATCAGTAGTGCATGTGGGAGGCCTATATAGGTTGAGTGCGAAGAGAATGCCACATCAAGATCTAGCTTGAATAGGACTGACAATCGAGAATCTTTGGTACCAAAGATTCGGTCATCTTAACCTACAATATCTTATGATGTTGAAAAGAAAAGGTATGGTTGATGGACTACTTGCTTTTCAGAATGTTCATTTAGATTGTGATGGATGTGCATTAGGGAAAATGAACAAGGAGGAGTTTCCTTTGAATGCTGAAAGGAAGAAAAGAGATACTTTGGAGCTTGTGCATACATATATATATGCGAACCTATCGAGACTAGGTCGCTAGGTGGTGCATATTATTTTCTACTTTTTACTCATGTTTGCACTAGATGCTCTTGGGTATCTTTTACTAGAAAGAAGAGTTAGATATTTCAATTCTTTAAACAATTCAAGAATATGGTGGAGAAACAAATAGGGAAATTCATTAAGATTCTACACTCTGATCAAGGGGGAGAATACAAATTGGGAGAGTTCATGAAATTTTGCAAGAATCATGGTATTATTCAACAGTTCATAGTACCTCACACTCTGCAGCAAAATGGATTTGCAAAACGCAAGAATGGAACCCTTGTTGAGTGTGCACAAAGTATGCGTCAAGGTAAGGGTTTATCCAATGGTTTTTGGGCTGAAGCCATCAACACTGCAGTATACTTGAAAAATAGGAGTCCAACTAAATATCTCAATTTTTTTTTTTTTTTAAAGCATTTTATGGGTATAAGCTTGCAATGAATCATTTAAATGTTTTTGGTTCAAAAGCTTTTTCCCATATTCTCAAGGATGATAGGAAGAAGTTAGTTCCAAAGGCCACGAAATGCATCTTTGTAGGGTATTGCATTAAGTCTAAAGCTTATAAGTTGTTTAATCCTTTGACTCGTGATTTTTTTGCAAGTCGAGATGTGTTATTTCATGAGAAAGATGGTGAAGGAAATAAGGAGAATAGTCTTGAAGAGTGGCACATTCGATTGTTGATGGAAGAAAGAAGTAAGAAAATCAAAAACAACAGTAACAACAACAACAACAACAGAAAGAGGAGGAGGCATGTTCTGTAATCAATAAGTCAAGCCCGCTAAGGTTTGAAACAGAAATATTTGAGGTGATTCCATTACCAAGAAGATCATGTATGCAGACTCAACTTCCAACCACTTTGAAAGACTATGCTTTAATGTCAAACATTTTAAATGTTATAGAGCCCACAAATTATAAAGAAGTTAGTCAATCACATGAGTGGAGGGCCACAATTAATGAAGAGTTTGAATCTATTATTAGAAATAATACTTGGGAAGTAGTTGAATTGATTGATGGAAAAATACCCATACATTGCAAGTGGCTTTATAAACATAAATTTAAAAAAGGTGGGAGTATAGAAAAGTTTAAATGCTAGACTGGTAGCAAAGGGTTATTCATAGAAAGAGGGAAATGACTATGAAGAAAGCTTTCCTCCAGGAGCCAAACTAAATACTATTAGAATGTTAATTGTTGTAGCTACAAAACATCAGTGGATGCTACACCAGTTAGATAATAAGTCTGCATTTCTAAATGGAGATTTAAAAGAAGAGGTTTATTTAATGAAGCCTAAAGGGTTTGTTAAACAAGGGTAGGAGCATTTAGTTTGTAGTTTGAAAAATATCCTTTATGGTTTAAAACAGGCACCCAAGTCTTGGTATGAGAAGATTGATTCATTTTTCTTACAACATGGTTTTCATAGGAGTAAGAATGATCCAAATCTATATGCCATGTATGATTAACAGGGACAGATAATTTTGATTCCTTGTATGTGAATGACATGATTATAATAGATAATGCAGATGCATTAATCAAAGAAATCAAATTATAGATGTCACAGGTTTTTGAGATGAAAGACCGCGAAAGTTGACATTACTTTCTACGTCTAGAAGAGTGGAGAGACTCTAGGTTAACTTTCCTTACCTAAGGAAAGTATGTTAGAGGACTGCTCAAAAAGTTTAGAATGGAACAATGTAAGACAACATCGGTACCTTTGCAGTAGAACCAGAAATTGTGCAGAGATGATGGCTATAAGGAGGTGGATGCTACTTTGTATAGGAAGCTAGTTGGTAGTTTGATATATTTTACTACAAATAAACCAGACTTATCATAATTTTTTAGTGTGATGAGCCTGTTTATGTCTAAACCTCTTGAATGTCATTGGGTTCTAGCAAAAGGTGTACTAAGGTATCTTCATGGTACTAGTGATTATGGCATTTTATACACTGATACATCTGATGTTAATTTAGCAGGTTTTTCAGACTTTGATTGGGTATGTAACCTGAATGGTCGATGATCTATCATGGGTTATGCATTCAGTGTTGGATCGGGGGTCACAACATTGAGCAGTAACAAGCAAAGCAGTGTGTCTTTATATTCAGCTGAAGCCGACTACCAGCAATATGTGCAGTGATATGTGAAGCTATCTGGTTGAGGAGGCTTATCCTTTATGCAGGAGAAGAGAAGAAAGAAGCGATCGTCATCAACTGTGACAACTAGAGTTCCATTAAGTTGGAAAACGACCCTATGTTTCATAAGAATACAAAACACATAGATACTCAGTTTCACTTTGTAAGAGAAAAGGTCCAGTCAAAAGAAATTTTTATTGAATATTGTAAAACATATGACAATGTTGCTGATATTTTTACAAAGCCTCTTGGGAAAGTGAAGTTAGAATTGTTTAGGGGGATGTTAAGACTTCAGGATAATCCTTTCTCCATTAAGGGGAAGTTTTGAAAATAATTAATATTGTATTGTATTAATGGAGACATGGTTACATGGGTGTAATGTAACTCCTTAAGTTAGGATTAGTTCTTAGGTTGTAGGAGTTTGCTTTTACCTCCTTGTTCTTTTGAGATGTATTTATTGTCTCATTTTCGATTAATTGAACATGAGAGTGTATGCTCCAGTTTGTGGAGCCTCCAGGTGCAGCTTGCTCCCCTGTGAGCTTATGGTTAATTCAATTCTTTCTTTTATTTCCATTTTTTCTAAAAAACACTAGATAACAGGTGCTTCAAGCACAAAATATTTACTTAATCGCAAAGAAGACTTTTTGCTCAAAGATTGTGATATTGTGCAGTAAAAGAAGAGATTGATTCTTAATAATTAGAACATGTTTAAAATCTCATTAAATAAAAGTAAATCTTAATGAGATAGCATGCCGAAGCAATAAAATGAACAATGGTGGTCATAGAGTGCTTTGCACATATTATAAAATAATATATTGTTTTTGATGATGTTAAAGTCAGTGAAGATAACCATGTAATGGAACCTAATTTTGACCTCTAGTATTATGGTTTTTTGTTTTGTTTTCGTCTAGTGCAATAGGTTGATTTTCACCATGCCTATTAGAATTTTAGGATAACATTTAAACGATTTAGTTTAAATTTGTTACTAGAGGTGGCGACGTCAACCAAGAAGTTATGATCTCAACCATCAAGGTTGTAAATCAATCTAAGCAAACCTCTCTGACAAATTGAGATAAAAAATGAATCCTTTTCTGTTAAATAGGCACATGCATGAGTGGGATGGCTCCTAAATTTCCTCTGTCATTCATCAAAGATTCAATAAATTTTGTTCCAAAAATTCCCTATTCAATGAATCATGATTCTATAATTAAAATATATTTTAAAACAGATTGAGAAGTTAATAGGGGGGGATTCAATTCCAGAAGAGAAGGGACTTTGCAAATTTTACTTCGGCACTATTGTAAGGGATAATAACTTTGTAGAAAAGGACTACAACTTATGGCAGATATTTTAGGACAATTTGTATTTAGTTTGCAATAATGTAATAAGTTCAAGTTTCTCTTGATCTCTATTATGTAATCTTAAGTTTATTTTACTCTCTTGACAATTGGTATGACAATGGATCTTAACACTATTGGAATTTTCAATGGTTTATACTAATTCATTTTTGTGAAACTATCTATGTGAGAAATTGACAAAGTTGAGATGAAATTCACTAATACATTCATTCAAACTTGTCAACAATTTGCTGAAAACTTGTTGTAGCGGCTACAACCACCTTCCAAAATTTTGGCCCACACCTAATTTCAGAGCATCCCTTGAGAGTTCACTTGGTGACTACACACACTCGAGTTCATTCCGTGTGCTTGTGTGAGTCTTCGAACCCACCTTGCTTGATCATTTTAGCCAAATTTTGGCACGTTGATGTCAAATTCATGCTTGTGACCATGTTTTGGTTATACTCAAAGTCTTCACTTCTTGTGTTCACTGTGAAAACATCTATCGCACACACACAAAGTCACATTTACTGTCATGTAAGAATTGTCATAGTCAGCCAATGATCAATCACAAGTGTTGCGCTGGTCGCTTACACTATTTGGTCAATCATGTTGAGCATGTGTGTCTCGATGGTTTGATTCATCTCATCATCAAGTCATGTAAGTGTGTGTTTCCAATATCACGTATACATCTTTCGCTCGTTCACACATTTAGTCACTTTGCTGAAGTTCTAACGACCAGATTTCCCTCTGACATCCAAACCATCACCCCACCATCGACTTGATTGATTGTCACCCAGAACAGTGCAAAAACACCAAGCAAGCCATTTCAAGATGCACGGTCCGCAAGCAAATCAGTCAACCTTCATGCTGGTCAACCAAAGATTTTGACCCAGCAGCCATCCCAGGACTGACTCCCCTTAAAAATTGAAAAGAAGCTGTAGACCTTGCCCACTCCATTGATTGAGAAAATTGCATAGACAAGCCAGACAGACACCTAGTACCCATCCCTATCTCCCTCAAAAAATTGTGCAGTTTTTCTAGCCAGCCCTCCTGATAGTCGACCGGCTACTCACCCAGGAAATTGCGTAGTTTTCATGAGCAGGTCCTCTACTTCCCAGCAGTCCACTCGGCTCAAAAACTATGGAGAGATGACCAGCAGGCTAGCCTCCCACCATCAACGTAGTTTTTCCTGCCAGCAGCTCCCAGAAATTGACTGACAGTTCCCTCCAGGAATTGCGCAGTTTTTGCTTCCAAGCTCCAACACCTGACTGCCAGTTCCCTCTAGGAATGCGTAGTTTTAGCTGCAAAGGTCCCGAAAACTGACTACTAGTTCCCCTCAGGAATTATACAGTTTTTAATACTAGTGACCCAACAACTGACTGCAACTTCCCCTTAGGAATTGCACAATTTTTTTCTGCCAAGCTCCCGCTACCTGCTCGTTCCAGAAATTGCACATATTTTTCTTAACCAGCCTTTGTTGAAATATGGCAATAAGAATATTCCAATTTAATTTATCCTTGAATTAAATTATGAGTCAAAATCAAATTTAGTCTTAACAGCTACTTGGAATTAATTAATTAATTTATTTTAGATTAATTAGTTGGAGAAATTCAAGTTAGAAGTCTTTCTGAAGTCATGTAAGAGTTATCCCTTAAATTAAGGAGATAAGATTGAGTTATATTTGATTTGTAATTAGTTAACTTAGTTTACTTACTTAAGTCCAGTTAAATTAGTTCCAAAATGTTTGAGGAACTAATAGTGAGTTAACCGTCAGTTGATGCATTAATGCACTCAACTAGTGCTACTCCAGTTAACTGAAGATTCCCTTATCAGAAACTCATGCATGTTTATTATGAGAAAGACCCAGTTGAGATTAATGCTCAAGGACAATGTACTATGACTTGCATGTGTTTTATCATGGATAAAACTCATGCATGCAGTCAAGGGTTCATCCTTGAGGATTGCGTAGTTTTGAAGGTTGGTTTTCCACTTGGCAATAGGCTAATCATCCACAAGGAACAACACAAGGAAATATGAGCTTGGAGGGTAGAGAGGAAGGCTAGAGAGAAGCCAAGATTTCCTATGAGCATCTGTGAGGATTGTACTAAGAGCTAGCTAGCTGTGAGAGCTAAGCTTTGTATAATTCCTATGTATTTCCACCATGTATGATAATACAATAATGTGGGGTTTTTATCTGAGGATTTCCCCAAAGTATTTTCATGTGTATTGTGCCATTGATTCTTCTTCTTCTAGTTATATTGATCATCTCGATCTTTAAGCTTCCACAAATTGATAGTAGAAGTAGGTTATAGTATTATCCTTTCATTTATATTTCATTATCGGGTTAACCTATCACATATTTTCTACATGGTATCAGAGTGTGAACAATATATTGAGAAGAGAATTGAAGTTTGAAGTTCGGGGTTGTAGGTGAAAATTGAATTGATATCTTACTTCAAGGTTGGCTAATGGCATTCTATGGCTTGAGACTTGAGTATGCCTTGGAAGGTAGCTCGAATTACATAGCATGGAAAGATATAATGGAGGCTACATTAGAAGACAATGGCTTGAAGGAACTCATTGATCAAGAAATCCCAAAGCCAGCTTCAACTAATGCGCAAGAGTTGGTTGAGTGGAAGAAGTGTGTGGAAAAGGTGAGACAGATCATTCTTGAGGGAGTTCGAGACCATATTGTCTCGAGTCTCCATGGTAACGATACTCCATTTTCAATGTGGAAGACATTGAAGGACCTCTACCAGAACAATAGCGACCATAGGAAATTGGCGATCAAGGATAAGCTTCGAAGAATCAAGATGGATAAGGGCGATACTATTTCCACATATCTGAACAAGCTCACCACCTATATAGATGACATTGGTAGTGTGGGAATAACTATTGTCGATGATGATATGGTGAGCCTTGTTCTTCTTGGCCTTCCAAAGAGTTGGAATAGCTACCAAGACTCTGTGAATGGAAGGGAGAAACTACCGGATTAGGAACAACTGTGGTCAGATCTTATGTAGGAGGAGATTAGGAGGAGCTCACAATATGGTTCTTCATCCAAGAATGATGATGAAGAAAATATGGCCTTAGCAAGTAAGGCAAGGAAAGGGAAGGGGAAGGCTTCCCATTCAAATCGAATTCTTCTCATGAAGGGAAGAAGGGTGTCATGTATAAAGTAAGATGCTTTAATTGTCACAAGGTGGGACATTATGTGACTAATTTCCCATCGAAGAAGTCCAAGAAGGGATCCTCGAAAGGATCGGAAGGTGATGCATTATCCTCTTAATTCGAAATGGAATTTACCCTCATCACATGCATGGTATCATCGATGATTGGTTGTGTTTGGTATCTTGACAGTGGAGCCCCATTCCACATGACTGGTGATAAAAATTTACTCAATGCCTTGGAGGAGAAAGACCTCAAGATGGACATAGATATGGGTGATGATGGAAGGTATAATGTTTCAGGAGTGGGCTGGTTGCTTTTCAGAGAGAGCATGGAGCTCCTCTCACCTCGACAGATGTGATGTATGTGCCTGGAAAGAAGAAGAACTTGGTATCGGTTGCGATGTTGGAGGACAAGGCCTATGATGTTGTCTTTAGTAAAGGAAATGTGTTCCTAAGACACAAATAGCCACAGGTCAGACCAAGAGGATAGGGATTCGGGTGAAGAATATCTATAAACTAGAGGTAGATGATCGTGTAGCATTGAGTACGAAAGCTGAATTGGTGCAAAGCCAAGGCATTAGCGAGTTGTGGCACAGGTGGTTGGGCCATTTTCATCATGGGGCTTTGAAGATAATGCAACAGATATCTACATGACTTCCCAAAGGTAAACTTGAGCAAGTTGACACATGCAGAGGTTGTAACTTTGGAAAGTACACCAAGTCTTCATTTCATGATCGAGATAGTTGAACAAAAGCTATCTTAGAATGATTTCATACTGATTTGTGTGGACCATTCTCGATGGAATCCACAATGAAGAAAAGGTATTATGTGATTTTCATTAATGATTATTCTCGTAAATGCTAGATTTATTTCATGCAGAAGAAGGACCAAACTTTCGCAAAGTCTTGTCAATTCAAAGCTTTGGTCGAGAAAGAGTCAGGGAAGAAGATCAAGGCCTTGAGAAGCGAAAATGGTGGAGAATATGTCTCTCAAGAGTTTAAGGACTTCTGTGCAGTGGAAGGAATTAAAAGAGAGTTGATGGCACCTCATAACCCATAGCAGAATGGAGTGGCTGAGAGGAAGAACAAAACTATTGTAGGGGAAGCACAGACAATGCTGCATGACCAAGGCCTACCACTTCACTTGTGGGCTTAGGCATGAACACAACAATCTTTTTGAAAAATAGAAGCTCACATTGCATACTTGTGATGAAGACACAAGATGAAGCTTTCTCTGGTAAGAGACCAGCTGTGGGTCACTTCAGGATCTTAGCCTCATCGGTATATTTCCATGTGACAAAGGATGCACAGAAGAAGCTTAAGTTGATAGTAGATTTGGGGATATTTGTGGGGTACACTGATACACCTCACAACTATCGGGTTTACTTTCCCACTAGTCAGAGGATAGTGGTTCCCAGAGATCTAAGGTTTGATGAGCAGAAGGCCATGTGAGCTTCCCTTGAGAGGGAGCTCCAACTATAGGCTGTGGAGAAACTGTTGGTTCCTAAGGAGAAGGATCCTCAGACTGATGTGGAGGTTCCAGGAGTGGATACATCCACTCAAGCAGAGTCTTCCAGAGATGGACGAAATTGCACAAGAGAAGCTGAAAAATTGTTGGAGGATGTGAGAGAGAATGTGGGAGCACCATATTCCCAGCACAGATAGAGGAGGTCACCTGAGAGGTACACTGGATACATGACCCTTGTTGAGGAATGTGTTGAGACCGAGCCATCTTCCTTTGAGGAAGCAGTGCAACAGCCGATTTGGGATGATGCTATGGTGGAGGAGTATGACTCCATAGTTGGTAACAGTGTTTGGGATGTGGTTCCAAGACCATCAAGCAAGTCAGTTGTGAGTTCCAGTTGGCTTTACAAGGTAAAGCAAGCTGTTGATAGTAGTGTGGAGAAGCATAAGGCAAGATTTGTTGTCCATGTCTTTTCACAGGTCAAGGGGATTGACTATGATGAGACTTTTTCTCCTGTCGCAAGGTACTCATCTATTAGATCTATGTTTGCACTATCAACATAGATGGGTTGCAAGATCCATCAAATGGATGTGAAGACTACTTTCCTCAATGGCCAGATTGAGGAAGAGGTTTACATAGAGCAGTCGAAAGGTTTTGAGACCTTTGATTGTGAGTTGCATGTGTGTTGACTCAAGAGAGCATTGTATGGGTTGAAGCAAGCACCTTGTGCTTGGTACACTAGGATAGACAATTTTTATAGGAAAAATTGACCTCCTAATCAACTCAAAGGAGAAAGACAAGATGACTAAAAGAATGACCATAGTTGCAGGCCCAGATCCACACTAACACTCTCTGTACACTGATAACCTACTTTATAAAGCTTGTCTACAAGCATAAAGGAGTGTTAGTCAACCTGCTAACTCATGTTGTTAGACCAGGGGGAGCATTAATGGACTTTAGTGATACTCAAGTGGTTATGCCAATGAATCTGCCATTAAATATCTAGATATTATTTCCCTACATTAGTGCAAGAAAAACAGGGAAACTCCAAAAATCAAGATATTTGGAGAAATTCTATTTCGGAAATAGAGGAAAATGGGAAAAAGCTGGTAAACGAGGCAGGTTCATGGTTTGTACCCAAATGAAATATAGGTGGAGTTGGGAAGCCCTAATTCGATTGCTATTTAAGCAACGAGAGGGCCATTGCGCAAGAGTCATAGCATTTAGAAGGATAGTACATGGTGTTGTTTTGATATTGTCATATTCTTGAAGGAGCTAGCTAAAAGAAGGAGAGAGAGAGAGGAAGAAGGGATAAGGAAGGCTGATGCAACAAGGTTGTTGTAATCACTCTTCTGAATATATGACTGTGGTTGTGTTCCACTACTCAAAGTGTCGGTGATATTGTGCATTTATTTGTCCATTCTGATGCTTGTTGTGTTGAGTAGATAAGTTACACATTTATACATGTTTCTTACGGATTCTTTCATTAATTGTCAGAAGTATATGCTGTGATTGGTTTGCTTCATTCTTTTGTGTAGGAATCATCTTGGAGCTAGTTAGGAGGAGTTCTTCTTACCGCACAGAGATCCCCAAGCAAATCTAGAAAGAACCAAAGGTGATCCTTTCTCCATATCCTGTCAATATATGTCATATAGATGAACATGTGTGTAATAGGTACCTTTTGCAGATAATCTTACAGTCTGTTGGAAGTCCCAAGAAGACTTTCGAGGGTAGTTTTCATCCCATGCATTTTACCCCATAGCAACAACTACTTCACCGGGTTGGGCTTCACAAAGAGTGAAGTGGATGCAAACCTATACCACATCATGATGAAAGGTAAGATGTTGATCATCATACTTTATTTTGATGATCTCATATTGACTAGTGATGATTAGTTGATCGTGTCTTGCAAGGAGGACCTTACAAGAGAATTCGAGATGAAATACATGGGTCTCATGCATTACTTCCTTGGCATGAAAGTGTGGCAAAAGGATGGGGAGTTGTTTATGTATCAGGGCAAGTATGCCAACAAGATACTCATGAGATTCCATATGGAGAAGTGCGAGCCCATGAAGACTTCTCTAGTAGGTAACTAGAGGAAGGACGTTGCTACTTCAAGAGAAGTGGTAGATACTACTATGTACAAGCAGCTTGTGGGTTCATTGATGTACTTAGTGAACACACAGCTAGATTTGTGCTACGCAATGAACCAACTGAGTCAAGAAATGGTTTAGCCTACCAAGATGTTTTGGAAAGAAGCAAAGAATGTACTGAGATACCTCAAAGGCACATCTCAGTATGGATTATGGTACAGACGGATAGAGGGAGTGAAGCTACAAGGCTTCACTAATGCAGATTGGGCAGGGAGTCCATCAGATTGGAAGAGCACATCAGGAGGGATTTTCAACCTTGGGTCAGTGGCAGTTTCTTGGTACAGCAGGAAATAGAGTTCAGTTGCACTGATCTCGGCAGATGCAGAATACATGGCTACAAGTTAGGCAGCATGTGAGGCCATCTGGATGTGGAAAATCCTAGTTGGTTTGTTTGATTAGAGGATGGATCCAACTGTGATCTATTGTGATAATCAGAGTTGTATCAAACTCTGAGAATCCAGTATTTCATGATATTTCCAAGCACATCGACATCCGATATCATCATCTCATATATTGTGTAGCGAGGACGATCATGTTGCTACAATATATTTCGACAGAGGAGCAAGATGCTGAAATTTTGACAAAGGCATTGTCAAAGTGTAAATTCGAGTTCCATAGAGAGAAGATCGGTGTGGAAGATAATCCCTTTCTTGTTGAGAGGGAGTGTTGAAATATGACAACAAGAATATTCCAATTTAATTTTTCCTTCAATTAAATTGTGAATTAAAATTGAATTTAGTTTTAACAACTACTTGGAAATAATTAATTAATTTATTTTAAATTAATTTGTTGGAGAAATTCAAATTAGAAGTCTTTCTGACGTCATGCAAGAGTTATCCCTTAAATTAAGGAGATAAGATTGAGTTATATTTGAGTTGTAATTAGTTAACTTAGTTTACTGAGTTAAGTCTAGTTAAATTAGTGCCAAACTGTTTGAGGAACTAATAGTGAGTTAACAGTCAGTTGATGCATTAATGCACTCAACTAGTGCTACTCCAGTTAACTGAAGATTCCCTCATCAGAAACTCATGCATGTCTATTATGAGAAAGACCTAGTTGAGATTAATGTTCAAGGATAGTGTATTATCAGTTGCATGTGTTTTCTCATGGATAAAAGTCATGCATGCAATCAAGGATTCATCCTTGAGGATTGCGCAGTTTTGAAGGTTAGTTTTCCACTTGGTAATAGGTTAATCATCCACAAGGAAATAGGAGCTTGGAGGGCAAAGAGGAAGGCTGGAGAAAAGCCAAGATTGCTTGTGAGCATCTGTGAGGATTGTACTAAGAGATGGCTCGCTGTGAGAGATAAGTCTTTATATAATTCCTATGTATTTCCATCATGTATGATAATACAATAGTGTGGGTTTTTTATCTCAGGATTTCCCCAAAGTATTTTCATGTGTATTGTGCCATTGATTCTTCTTCTTCTGGTTATATTGATTAGCTCGATCTTTAAGCTTCTGCAAATTGATAGTAGAAGTAGGTTGTAGTATTCTTCTTTGATTTATATTGCATTATCGGGTTAACCTATCATAGATTTTCTACATCCTTTCCACAACCTGAATTATTCCTCTCAAACACTGTGGAGTTTTATGCTCTACCTGAGCCAGACCTTGCGGACAGTAACTATCGATCTGAATTTCCCATGTTCATCACCCAGTGAATCCTATGTAGTTTTCATCAATAGTGCCCGGAGGCTCCATCCTGCCTCGCAACATTATCACCTTTCCCGGTCACCTGCATCCGAAATGATCATGCATCATGGTATATTGGGAGGTTTATGGATTTGATGTCATCTTGTCATGAGTGACTGTAGACACAGGTACACAAACAAACATGGCATGAAAACAGATGGGATGAACAAAGGGAGCACATGTAGAAGGACAGGTTCACCAATGAACAAATAGATGATGCATGCAAAGAGATGTGCTCACGAACGAATGATCATGCAAAGATGTGTTTGTGGATGGATGGACGAGAAAACATGCAAGATGTGTTTATGAACGAACAGACAAACTTGTCAAGCATGCCAATATACAAGCATGGAGAAATGTGTGAATGCAACATCAAGAAAACCAATGACCATCGAAGACTCCACACACTTTTTCATGTAGAGGTGAAGATGTGACACACCATGAGGACATCCGTCACCTAGCAGCACTGCAGCCCGACCTGCACACCAGCAATAGCATGAATGTACCAGTACTTCCATGTCGAGTCATATCATGAGTCAAGTTGATCTAAACATCACTTATGTATGATCTCAGTTAATTAATGTAGGTATTACAAACTCATGTGCTAGGATATGCCTATGTTATTTTAAGCAATGGATCGATAAGATTGCGAAATACACAGGAAACTGGAAAACAGTAAGAGAAACACAACAATCAAATGCAAAAACACAATGATTTAATAAGGATTTCACCTAATCCTCCTAGGCTAAGTATCCTGGTCCAACTTTCGGTGGTGGCCTTTTATATTATGTCTTTATTGGAGTACATGAAAGTACCCCAAGGAGTAGTGAAGGCAGTCTTTTCCTGATCTTCAGGATGTACAACAATCTGATTGTAACCGGAAAATCCATCTAAGAAAGACATGACTCTAGCCCTTGAAACCTTTTGTAGCAAGTGTTCCATCTTGGGCAAGGGATAGTTATCTTTTTTAGAGCACTTGTTCAAATTTCTGAAATCGACACAAAGCTTGATTTCTCCATTTTTCTTCCTTACCACCACAAGGTTGGCTATCCATTTCGAATACCTTAGGGGAATTATGATTTTGGCATCCAACAGCTTCTTGATTTCTTTCTTGATCAAAGGCAGTAAGAGAGGGTTGACTGGTCTTAATTTCTGCTTAAAAGGTGTCAGGTTCTTTTCCAGTGGGATCCTATGCTGAATAATGTTTGGGTCATATGTTTTAATATCACTATATTCCCAGGCAAAAATATCAGTGAATTTCTTCATGAGGGTGCAATACTCAGAATTCTGGGCAGAAGACAAATGAGTAGACAGATTGATGAATTTCCAATGGGCTAGGCAACCTATATTATGTTGTAAAACAACAGAGTCCTTCTTTGTTTTGGTCGACTTGTAGGGCACGTCATTATGATCGAAAAGCTTCTCTAGAGGCACCAATTTTTTTGGTATGTGATTATTGGGTAGTTGGACGATGCTTTCTCGGCCAATTTCACTTTTTATCTTGGACTGGTCGAATTCTTCCATGTTTTCATTTTCTTGGTCGATGTGCATTTCAGCAAATTCCTCAACGACTTGTAAAAACCTGTTGATTTCCTCATTGTCTTCAAAAAATATCCAATATTTGACATTGTTTGGTAGGGACAGTCTGTATTTTACCTAAACTTCATATGTCAATTTAGGAGGGAAAGGAGGAACAAATGTGCTAGCATAGATAGCAAGGGAGTCGGCAAGTTGGTTCTTCATTCTTGGAATATAAGAAATGCTAAAATCTTTGAAAGAATCTTTGAGCTTCCATACCTCATCCCGGTATGCTTTCAGCCTTGGATGCTTTGCTTGGATCATTTTATTTACCTGCTGAATGATGAGGTCTATATCTCCTAACACTTGCAGGCCTTTGATACCCATTTCTTTAGCAGCACTTAAGCCCAGAATCAAAGCTTCATACTCTGCTATGTTGTTTGTGACCTGAAAGGTTAATTTGAAAGACAAATGAATGATATCCTTTGTTGGGGACACAAGGACCACACCTGCCCCTGCAGCTTCTTTAGAGCAAGCCCCATCAAAGAACATATCCCAAATTTGTTGGTTTCCATACTCTGTAATCTGGCAAACTAGTTTCTTGAGCTGTGTGGAGGCGAACTGAGATTCTTCGATGTCAAGAATACATGCTCCAAAATTAGTATCCACAACATAGATGGGATGATTCTTAGGGTTCTTCTCATCACTAATGATATAATCCAATTGCACCTCTCTGTATAATCTCTTACTTTCACCTCCAAAAACTAGGACAGTAGGATAGGACAGATCATTTTGTAATGATCCACCTAGTCTCTTGATCCATCCTCTGGAAAGTAACATGCCAAAATTGGGTGGTACATATACTACCACAATATCCATCATCATGCTTTTCATGGGCAGCTGAGACAAAGTGATGGCGAGGTCCTTGATTAATCCTAGACATTTCACTTTTCTAGAGTCAAAAGAGAACATGTCATGATAAGGCTTGGTAATGTCTAGACCCAACTTATCCATAACAACCTTGGGCATTCGGTTATGGCTGGCTCCAGTGTCTAAAAAGTAGTTGTGGAGGATTTTATCATGAATAGTTAGAGAGACATAGAATGATGAGGAGCTGTGTTCACAATTTTCAATCATTGGGCTGAGGATAATAGCTGGCTTGTCATCTTGCAGATTTACACAATCATTGGAGGCTTGGATGGATTTAGGCTCGAGAGCCTCAAGGATTGATCTTTTGAAGGAATTATTTTTCACTAATTCAATCAGAGGCATAGTTATTCTCAGCTTCTGAATTTCTGATTGAAAACTGAAAGGGGAAGGAGACTTGTCAATGCCTCTTACCTCATGAGCTGGAGCTTTGAGGCTGATGGGATCGACTACCAGATGTTTCTGCTTATTAGCTTGTTGTAATGCATGGGAAATAGTTCCTTGAATAGGAGTTTCCTTGGCATTATTCATCTTTGACCGTAGATTATTTCTGTGCTGATCTTTAGTTTGTAGGATAGCTTCATCATCCCATTCCTGGCTGATCTAGTCATTGCATAATGACTTTTCATATGTAGCTGAGGTAAAGAAGGAAGCATTGCCTTTGTCTTCTAGACAATGAATCTCATCATCTTCTTTGAATTAATATTCTTCCATGACTGCATTCTGAAAAGGAGCTTTCACCCTTTGGTCTTCATTTGCATTTTTGTTTCTTTGCAAAATCTACAATTGCTCATTCGTTCTTCTATATGGATTTGGATTTGGGTTTCTTGGGGCAAAGGTATTAGACATTCTTCCTTTCCTTGGTTCCTGCTCAACCTTCAATTTAGAGATTTTAGAGGCTAATGAATTGATCATTTTGGTCATTTTCTCTATATTAGGATCAAAGGATGATGAAGACTCGCCCCTCTGTCTTCTTCTATCAACATTTCCCTTGAGCTTCTCTGCCACCGTGATGTTTGATTCTACTTCCAAGGCTACATCCTGCATGTCAGCCAAAGTAGCACATCGCCTCTCTTTCAACAGTAGGCAGAAGTGAGAATCAAAAGTATTATCATAGGTGAGTTTAGGAAAGGTAGTAGTGGGATTTACTTCAGCTAGTATCTTGTTGTACATGCGGCTAAATCTCTTATTAAAATCAGACAGCAGTTGACCATTTTCTCTCTTCAAGTTCCCAAACTCAGTGTGGTAGTAAAAGAGATCCTTCTTATCCTCCCAATGTTTTAGGAATGCATAATCTAAGGCTTCAATATCTGATATAGATCTTGGGGCTAGTTCTCTGAACCATTTTCTAGCCTCTCCATCTAGGCTTTAAACAAAGACTCTCATCCACACATCATCTTCACTAATGTCCAAATTATTGGCATAGTTGTAGAATAACTCAAGATGTTCTTCAGCAGTAACACCTTCGATCCCAGTGAACTTAGGCCTATATTTATAATATTCTCTAGTAGGCATGGCATTCAAAGGAGTGGGGAGTATTAGAGGTCCACACCTAGCAGCTATGATTGTTTCCATGTTGGTAGGTGCTTGTGGACCTGCCATAGCTATGGTAGCTAAAAGAATACTAGCAGTCTGAATGATAGAGGGCTGAGGAGTGACTAACAGGACTAATGGAGTATGATGGATAGGAGGTGAGGTTTCCTTTGAGCTTAAAGAAAAAGGAGAACCTAAAGAATAAGGAGCTTTATGAATTTCTAAGAGTTTTTCTTCATTGCTAGTATTAGAATCTGTACTCTCAACATGTATTTGTTCTATTGCAGGATTTTCTTGAAGAGATATAGAACATTGTTTAGGTTTACCTAAACATGATGCTCCTTTCTGCAATGTATTTCTTTCTTTCAAGGTCTTTCTAGGGCTATGTATTGGATCAGCTTGTGATTTTTGAGGGTTTCTCCGAGCGTGCCTCAAAAACTGAGCCAAAACTCTGGAGTGGAGTTGCCAAGTGGTTCGACCTCTAGTAGAGTTGCCAAATAGATGATTACAACCAAAAATGTGCCCATACTTTGTCTATCATCAAAGTTGGGTCTGTGTCATTTCCTAGGGAAGCTGAGCTCAGTTTCCTCTCCTCGGCAATGGCACCAATTTATGTTATCACTCTAGGAAACTCTCCTAGGTTGTAGGTCAGAGATGCCTGGTAACATGTAATCTTCAATATTATTCTCTGAACTATTGGAATAAATGATCGTTTGGATCAAGTTAGATAACCATTTCAGCTCTATTCTCATTCAAGACATGCATGAACACCATTAAAAACACAAGGCTTTAGACCACAAATGCTCGATAGTTTGTAGAGTTAATATATTAATGGAGAATACTAACAGTACCAGTAGGTTGCATACATGAACATATATATAAATGGCTAGTTACAGGCAATAAATGAATTTACTGACTATACTGGTAGATGCATATATAGTACCACATATAAAAGGCTAGCTATAGGTATCAAAGAAGCTTACAAATCTAATATATCAAAGCAGAGGTAAGATGATAGTTATCTAGCCTTAAACACAAAGAAAACCTAAACAAATTGTTCAAGTGAAGGCATAGAAGAGAAGAGAAATGGACATTGAACATATAACAACAAAAGAATCTTGTATTACTAAAGGATGCAGATGACAAGCTTGAAAGGACAGAAGAGGAATAATCTCCAAAAGTTGAACCCTTATTTCATCTTGTTTTGAGCTATTTATAGCTCATTTACAATGGTCCTAAGCATTTTGAGGCTTCAGGTGTCTTAATCTATCCCTCTATCTTGTCTAACCGTTTGATTCTCTCAATAGGCAGTATGATTCATCGGTTTCGTCTTTTGACATAAGACTAACCATATTCAAATATTTTCGGCAGCTTGTTGTGATGCTTGGGAGCTCTCTTGTTCTAGAGATGCCCCATAATGTTTGTTAAGATGGCTATCGCACCGGCTGGATCATCGATGCTCCATGATCTCTTTTGATTCGGGTTGCAGCGTGTTGTGGCCCCTCTCTTTCCCTTTTCAGGATTTGTCAATCAGGGCGTTGTCGTCTATCACAGCCATCCGGGTCTCTTTGTTCCCCTTGTATTTTGAAATAGTTAAAAACATGGGAAATACATGAAAATTGGCCTTCCTCTGGACTTCAAATCTTATGGATTTCATCCTCGAACCCTTTTGGGTCTAGGACTCATCAAAATCGGCTTTACCACTTGTATAGAGGCCCTGCTCCTTTACAATATTCCAATGCGATCTTGCAATGCGATCTGATCACAATTTCATATCGCTCAATCCAATAGTCTTCACATAACATGGCATATGTTCCTACCGATTTCGAACCTGCGATCTGATGTGGGCCCCTCGACCGCTGCGATGTAGTGATGCGATCCGATCGCAATCACTGATCGCTCAATGTTGGGGCTTTACAGATTATGCTCTCCACAGCCGTTACTGCTGATGTGACTCAGCGATTAACTGTCCCTTCAACTTGGCTGATTGTGATTTAGTCAATTAGATCTGGGCCGTTGATCAACGAGATCTAACAACAGTTGTGTGTTGCTCTGTTTGTGCTTGCAATATTCTATTTTTTCACTATTTTGGAGTATTTTAGCCTCCTGATAGCGTATTTATGCCCCTTCCAAGGGCTTTTGGCATATGATTATTTCGATCTTGGGAGGATCTTAATCAACTCTTGAAGACTTCAGGAGTGTTTTGGATCCATTTTTTGGGCCAAATGCCAACAGGTCTTACCACAACTTTCCAAGTGTTAGTGATGTATTTTATGTCTTGCTCAAGCCATTTTTCCTCACATGGGCACATATGCATATTGTATGTAATGTCTTGCCAAGTGGAAGTTCAGGTGTCCATAGTTGAATGTAACAGTCATAGAGTAGTTGTAGAGTCACGAGGGTAGATGAATGGTTACAAATGGGAATGTCAAGGGTAACCCCACCCTTTACTATAAATAGTCCCTCATAATTCATTATATAGGCTTTTCGTCAGCCAAGCTTCTGATATGAGTATCTTAGAGAACACTTGGAGAGTATTTTAATGAGCCTTGGCTTCTACATTGTGTGGAGCTAGTATATCTCTTTGGAAGAGTAGGAGGAATGATTGTAACATTTTGCTGTCAGAACTAATGGTTGGTCATGATTGTATTGTATGACTAGAAATTTCACTTCTTAATATAATAGAGCCAACACATTTCATGCATATGTCATATTTTATTTCAGCTATCTTGTTTACTCTAAATGATATATGCATCTATTTTCTTACACATGTGTGTATAAACTCTTTTTGTATAGGTATATATGAATCTTACTGAAATGTGTTGTTGGTTTAACCATCACTTTGGATTGCTAGCTTACTTTCCTTCCAGTTTGTGATGCATATTTTCTCATGTGTTCCCTTCTTAACTCCGTTCTTTAATAGGTTTCCAAGGGGCACCCTCACCTCACCCTCGGTGTGTTAGAATAGTCCATGCACCTTCCTTGATTTGTTGCATATGTCACACCCTTGCTACCAATAGGTACATTTTACTTGCCTCTGTACGCAAGCGCGGTCAAGGCGATATTGTACGACCCACTATTGGGACTCCTACACCAAATGGTCTAGTTGGGAATTCTTATCGAGGAGATCCTCTTGACAAGATGGTGTGTCCAACACTATTAATAGGACCTAAACTCAATTATCCCACCATTGACAAGAAATATTATGTCATATACAAGGTGGTGATGCACTTTCAACCCTATATTTTAAAACATCACTATACTATATTTGTTCCCCATCCAATAGTTAGATCATTGTTTTTCCAACAAGAGTTGGGTGAGAGAAGAGTGAACTAGATGACTGGCCGACAAGAATTGGACTTAGAATTCAAACTAGTTCACACGATCAAGTACCATAATCTCTGTCGACTAGAAGTAGAAGCAGTGGACATAAAGGAAGAAGAAGATCTCTTAGGTTGGTAGAAAGAAATCGAAATGTACAATGTCAAGTGAGCTTCCCCACTACTGTCATGAAATATTGGTACATGGATGTGCACCATAACTTGAGCATGGCACCATTCCATCCCATCTATCCAAATGGAAAAACAAGGAACTCAAACTCAGAATTATCTTATTAACTGGTGCATAGGGTGCTTTTCAGAAAGCAACATAATGGAGTACTGCTTAGGTCTTTGGAAGCACATGATTCAAAGATAGTACTATGTTATCTCCATGATGGACTAGTCGGGGGACATTTTGCGAGTAACACAACAACACATAAAGTCATGCAAACTGACGTTTTTTGTCCTACATTATTCAGAGATTCTCATGCTCACATCCACAAGTGTGCAGTCTGTTAGAGGTGTGCTAATAAAAACAAGAAGTCAGTCATCCCATTGTAGTGGAAGAATGTTTGGATGGGGTCCCCTGGGTCAGTTTTGGGTTAAAAACCCAAGTTTTGATGTAAATTTTGACAAAAATATGTAGAGTTGCTGTGAATTGTGGATGTAGACTGCGTAGGTAGATATGAGTCAAAAAGGGATTTTACCCTCATTTATGTAAATATTGAGTCATTTTTGAGATCTACCCTTGGTCCATGGACCATGGGATTGTATAAATAAGCATGTCTTAGAAATTCTAAGGCAGATCTATGTTTATGACTATGGGTACAATGAATAGAGCGTTACAAAGTTAGCGCAAAAAAGTAAGTCTTAGAGGAGGAAAAGGCTCTACAGCTCTATGCACATAGGCCTAGAGTAGTGTCCATAACTGAGTGTGCGGACCCCTAAAACTGAGTGTGTAGGGAAGTTTTGAGTATGTAACCTTATATTGAAGATCAATAAAGAAGACTGTTAGGAAAATTCATGAGTCTACCTATTACTTCCATTGTTTATGTTTACGATATATGTCGTGATGAAAGAATATCTTTATGAATTAATAATGTATTGATGTGTGAATCTATTAGATAAATCTCTTTAATTAAATGCATGCAGTGAAAGAATATCCTTATGAATTAATAATGTATTGATGTGTGAATCTATTGGATGAATCTCTTTAATTAAATGCATTGCATGTTAAGTATTTATGTGAAGGTTCTAATACTTTCTGTTAATTTTATTAAGCACTTAAGCAAACCTGTGTGGATTTTGATCTAAGGCTAGTCTATGATGCACGTAAGTAGATAACCTATCTATTAAAGGTATGCAAAAGCCAATCGTAGACCCTCGCAGAGGTCTATGGGCCATTTGAAGGAAATTATAGGGCCAAGCCCTAAGGACTTAGAGATCTTTGCGAAGGCAGGTCTAGGACATAAAAGGACATCACACTGATATTTGGATGCAAAAACTTGGTTCTAGCATCCCCCCATACTGCTTCAGGTGAGACTTCAGTCCATGCTACGCGGGTTGATGCCAAAAGGGCCAGTAATGTAGGATTTTGTTTGGCACAACTAACTCTAAACCTGGGTTAGGACCCACTAAGGCAACAAATTGTTCGGTTGCCTGGACCGAGATCTGCTCAAGGAGATGCTTGATGTCGCATCACTAGAATCTAACCAAAAAGGAAATTGTGAAGTGGTTGGATAGAAAGATCCACGAATTCATGGTGGAGGAAAACAAGAATATGCACCTATCAAGAGGACAGTAGTTGGACATATATTTGTACACATAAATACACAAAATGTTCTTCTGCACCTTCCCAATCGAGCTATATGAGTGGATAGGTAAATTAGTAGATGACCAAGGAAGGTGAATACTTGAAGTTCCAATAGTGTGGACTCCAGAACTAGTGAAGAGGTTGCAAGCTTCTTAAGGTAAGATCACACGTGTTGTTGATCACCGGCTTGATCGATTCATAGGAGGATTTGTGACAAAGTTTGTGGTTAATACCTCAGTCAGTTACAATGAGGCAGAGTGATGATTCTTCAAGGGACGGTGAGGTAATTATCTAAGATATTTGAATACTTGGATTAAGATGTCGTTGTGTCAAAAATGGGTTATACCATTTCCTTGATGTTCGGAGCTATGCGAAATAGAAATCTTTTCAGAGATCGAGGAAAAACATGTCCTAAATATAGAATGTTGATTGGGCCTCCTTTGAGAAATGACAAGGGAATGGTACATGCTTCACCATGGAGTGTTGTATAGTTAATAAGGCAAGGTTTTCCATGAACTGATCATCCATCCACTCTACCTCCACCTTCACCTCCACGACACACAACTTCACCCACGCCGCCACTAGCACCACCACCATTCAACATGTCTAATACAATGAAGTTTCCAGTTTTCAAGGGTATAAAGAGTGAGGACGTGGATCAATTTTGGTTTGTTGTGAATTCTATGTGGACAATGCAAAAGATTATGGATGATAATATCAAGAAGGCTTAGTTGGTTACTACTCTGTAGGATTGTGTGCTGACATGGTATGCCAAATACTGCACTGATAATCCTTTGGCATCGCTAGTAGACACCAAGGCCACTTTGAATGAAGAATTCAATAACCCTGAGTGTGAATCACAATCAGTAATTGGATTCAAGGAAATCATGATGAGGGCTGGTGAAATGCCCTGGGAGTTAGATCAAATATTGAAGTGTGTGATCCGCGAAGATAATATGCAACTCATAGGTAGTCATCACAGCGAGTCATTTATAGCCTCTCTCCTACCCCACCCAAGGATTTCTTTATCATAGCAGAAGATAGGGACTCAGGTAGAAGCCCTAGAATCACGATGAGTTTGTATGAAATGCCTATGCAAGATGCATCTTTGGGATTTCAACAAATTCACTCACAGTTGCAGAACCTATACTTGGAATTGCAGAGCTTGAAAAAAGAAAAGGAGGCTAGGCCAGAGGTGCACGAGGAAGTCTGGTGCCTCAAGTGTAAGAGCCAGGGGCATGATAAATATCACTTGTCTATCTTTGTGAATTATATCATGGGGGGGGGGGGGGGGCACCAATTCCTGTGAGGCAAGAATCTCTAGTAGAACCAAGTACGGGACCCGCGCTACAGTGCGCTATTTGTAAAGTGGCTAGAAAACACGTAACAAATAATTGTCATTTGCTACAAAATTTTGTTCAGACACCACAACAACTATTTTGTGATTTCTGCAAATCGGTGAGCCACAATGAGCACCACTTCCATAGCTACGAATTGATTATGGAAAGGATGTGTGCGTATCGAATGCAAGCAGAAACACAACCTATAGATTAGGGCTATGGGGGAGCATGCGGAGGATATCTAGGAAATGAATGAAGCCGAGGAGGATGAGGACCCAGGTTATTTGTTATAATTGCAGGATGCTAGGGCACTATGCGTGGGAGTGTTAGAATCAGACGTGCCCATTGTTGGGTAAAATTAATTGCTCAATAAAAACAACTAATCACTTGAACATTAATTATCAACCTGAGGAGCGTCTTTTTATTTCAATGAAATAGGAAAAATATATGCATTACAATACCAATTGCTAACATTGGTTCTATATTATTGTGTTCTATACTATCAAGCTCATTCAATAAGAAATAAAATGTAAGACTTGAATAGTAAAACTAAAATTAAAAAAGAAGAAAGTAAATGATAGGAGAGACAATTATGCTAATCACACAACTTGAATCAATTCTAAATTAAACCACACATCGCTGAAATGGAAATTTAATCAATTGCGCCCAACTTAATTCAAATGCTAATCTAGAGCAGTAAATTAAATGAAATCCAAAAATTTAATGAAATACCAAATATGGAAAATGCAGTAGCCAACATATTAATTTGAATAAAAGGAAATTTACTTTAAAGAACAATGATTGAAATTCAAAGAAATAAGCACATAATTAAACTACCTTATATGTTCAAGGCAACACGTCATCCAAGGTAGTGGGCTGAAATGCCCAAGACTCAGTTTTGCCTTGAGAAATAATTCAAATAAGATTACAAGTAGCAGATGTAAAACTCAATGGATAGCTTCCTTCATTAAAATATATGAGAGAAATAATTACAACATAATGAAGCTCTTATCTTTGCCTCAAATTCAATAATTGTTCATGTCCCATCTCTCATCTCTCATTATACCCCCTCTCTTTGATCTATGTTTTCATTTAAATACACAGAGAGCAAAGGGAAGTTGCAACAAAGCTGATTACAAAATGATTTCCATTACAAATTTGGATTGTACAAAACAAATTGATCAGCAGGATCATAACTGAAATATCTTTACATCAACATTCAATAGGAACAATTCGAATTTGGTATTGCAATTGGAATAATTTGGAAAATGGTCGCAACAACAAATATGATAACATCACCTTCGAAGAACCATGTGTTTCTCTCAATCCAAACAGATTTTTGGAAAATTTCTCATTAAAAAACTAATTTGGTTTGTGTTGGCTTATTGGGGCCTGACCCAGGTTCAGAAGTGATTTAGCCAAACAAATACCAAAACTATTGGCCCTTTTGGCAACAATCCGTGGTGTGTGGACTGAGGTCTCACCCAGGGTAGTATGGGACAGTGCTGGAACAAGGTTTCTGCACCCTAGGGATGTGTAGATGAAATCTAGGAAGTTCGCAAACTGCACCTGTGTGCTTGCGCTTCTCCGCACAGTTGTCTGTCCTTCACAGCTTGTATAACTGCTTCCACACAGCTATGTAAAGAGCATGAAGATGTGTTGTCTAGATCCTTTATCCTTACTGTGTTATTATTATAGATGTTAACTTAATTGTGTGGGCTCGATATTCTCATTAACCATTCAATATTCATAACAAGTGTGTGCAATCATAAAACTACAAAGATATGCATAAATATAATAGAAGCATAGACACATAATATTTCATAATCAACTTATCTTTTATTAATTATTTGTCCAAGTACAATCCCAACTTTGCACTGCGCACTCAACTGTAGGGGTTTGCGCACTCAGCTGCAAACTCTACTAGGTCTCTGCACACTCAGTTGCAGAGCCTTTACCTATCACTACGACCCAATACCTTCTGATCTACTTCTAACTTCTAACCATGCCTTCGCATCTATCTATTACTTTTTGTAGAGCCTCTAACTTACACCTCATCATCCACTATTACCTACTGTTTTTCATCACTTACCTCTCTCTTTTGCCTCATTTTCAATGTAAAACCACCCAGATCATTACATTAGATGTCATTAAGCATGATCAAGTGAGCTTTGCTAATGTGTGACTATTTTGTTTAGATTTTGACATATTTACAGGCATTTCACAGCCATCTGCTCATTCCGCAGCCATCTGCTCATTCCACAACCATCTGATGATCCCGCAGCCTTTTTGTTAATCTCAAGGTTCCACGTGTCATTTTACCAAATGAGCCACATGGGCACTTAGGAATCAAGGTGCTCAAGGTTCTTGTGCTATTTGTTCAGCCATCCACATCATCTGTACCTCTAGTCAACAAGGGTCAAGTTACGGTCAACAAAGGCAGCTTAACGGTGATGCGTACGCTGTTGGGTCACGTCAGTTCAAACAGTGACTTGTCCGTGTTACGTGAGTTGTGGCGGACATAATCCAACTCTGGATTCAATGCCATAACGACCAGAACCTCCAGCTCATCCACGCAGGCTTATGACGTGTTATTGAACCTTAATTACGCATGACATTTAGTTTATTTTTCAGTTTTAGCTGTACGCATTAGGATATCTTTCAGATGCCTATAAAAACTTGCGTCTGCGTACGCTTATGTTACTTTTTAGTTGCTGTGTTTTATGAACTTGTTATAATTTTAGTGCATTCCTAGACTCTGTTTTAATAGTGTTGTTCTAGCACTCTTGACTGTAATTTTCTGCACATGGAGTAATAGAAGTAGTGTTGTTCTGAAGTTTTCAATACCTTGAGTCTTCTTTGGGTTATATGAATGGAGGGCCCCTGTTCATGTTAGCCTTGTATAGTATTTTATGTTCACCATTTCCTTATTTCCATTCAGCATTTCCTTTTCTTGACACATGTACAGCGTAATTTACTTTCATGTTATTTCATTTCCAGCCTTTATTTTAAGCTGATCAACATTGTTCTTTTGCAGGTTTTTAACCCGGGATTGCTTGTGTGTTTATGTATTTGCTTTATATCTAGTGGTAGTTTCAGTTGACAGACTCAAAGTTGTTGCCTTTACTTTATTTTCATAGCTGATTTTTAGTTTTATTTCTCAAATCTGTCTGCTAACATATGAATGGTCTCTTTATTATAAATTGTCTATCTTTTAGAGATCAGAATACTAATAACTTGCAGCCGGCTTTGGGTACTTTTTAGACTAATATTTAACTACTTTCTAATCGTGCTTTACACAGTACTATGTGTTAGAGGCAGAGAGTTAGAAAGAGCAAAACATTATAACTAGTCTTTAAAGTAGATTTTTCTCATTTTTTTATCATTTCTTAGGCTTATCTTTAGCTACTTCCTAATCGTGTCTTACACAGTACTATGTATTAGAGGCAGAGAGTTAAGAAGAGATAAACATTATCATTGGTCTTTTAAGTGATTTTCTTACCTTTTATTTGCAGCAACATGAATGGTGTCTAATGCCATTAGAAAGTGGTTCTTTGCTTTCAGTTCATTTTAATTCATTTATTTCCTTCAAGTTTTCCTTTTCAGCAAGTAGTTAGAAACCACTAATCACACACCTTCACTCATCTAGAATTCACCTTACACACACCATCACTCATCTGTTTATAAATACATCACTCCATCTTAGGAAGATAAATTAACCACAAACAACACCCAAACGACAAAAAGCTTTAAGAGGTTGCTTAAGTACATATAGTACACCTTCACTTCATCAGCTTACGAGCCCCGGGTTGACAATTAATGACATCAATTTAGGAACACTAAATTGACTAAACAAATATTTCATGATATTTTTCTTTGATGGAAAGGAAATTGAATTCATGTATAATCATGGGAAGTCCTATAATGTGATGAGTTATAAAAATAAGAAAAGAACTATTAAAAAATGGACACCCAAGAGAAATAGCACCTCAATATTGTGCTCATTATATGTTAAAACATCTTAGGAATTTATTCCCTAGGGTCTCCAAAGAGTTTTTAACAATGATTCCAAGGTCTTGAGCAAGATGTCTAAAATTATTCATCCTATATAAGAACATGATCATATGATTCAACTCAATATAGGGAGCCTTTTTTAAACATCTAACCTTATAAATACCCATACCTATGGTTAAAATTATTGTATATAATGTATGGTCCAAGACATGTTATAGGGTGTCATCGTTCTAACTTGCGAAAGTGATTTCTTTTTTTAGCTAGCATTGTTTCACAAACATTATCCTTATTAGAATACTTGTCCAAGTTATAAAGAGATTAGTAATGTCATTATTAAAGACAAGTTTTCTATTACTATCATTTTTGAACTTTTATACGAGTTGCATGAAGCAATTTCCTTTACTAAAGTTGCATATGCATTCTAGATATCATGAGATTAGAATGAGGGAAGAAGGCATCCCCAAAATAGCTTTTAGAACACTTGTAAATCATTACGAGATTTTGGTGATGCTTTTCAAGCTTAATAATGCACCTTCCACATATTTAAGCTTAGTGAATTTATTTTAAAGCCCTTTATTAGAAAATGTGATAATGTTTTAACCATACACTCATTTGCGAAAACCCTTGGAAAACTATGTCAAATATGTGCACACATTTTTAAAATAATTGAAGGAGATACAACTATATGAAAATCTTTCCAAGTATTCCTTTGGGGCTCAAGAATTTGAATGTTTGGGGAATATTTTATCTAATGGGGGGAATCAAGGTGTACCCTAACAAAATTAGATCTATCATGGAAGGGTAAATTCCAAAAACTCTAAATAATCCTAGGATATTCTTAATATTGATGTGATATTACTAAAAAAAAAATTAAGAACCATGGTTGAATAGTAGCACCCATAACAACATCACAAAAAGAGAATGATTTTTATTTGACTTAAGAAGCAACAAAAAGCTTTAAAAATATTGAGATAGCCATGTCTAGCGCTCCAATTCTAGCCATGCCTAGCTTCAAAAAACCCTTTACTACAGAATGTGATACATTGAGTCATGAAATTGGTACCAGTTTAGGGTAATAAGCAAGGTCATTTCATTAAAAATTCACCAAAGGAAACAACTTACTCAAACCCATTTATAAAAATTAAATATTCACCATGCTACTTATATTTAAAAACTGAGATTCCTTTTTAATGGTTAGATATTTCAAGGTAAAATAAACCATGATAGTTTTAAATACTTCTTGGAACAACTATTGTCCTCAAATGATGAAAAAAGTGGGTTATCAAGATGTTAGACTATGAATTGGAAACTATATAAAAAATAGAGGAAGATATTGTGGTGGTTAATATACCTTCAAGGAGAGAAGAACAAATGAATTCCTTATTGTGTGCATTTTCCATTCTATATGATAGTTGAGTAGAAGAAGAAAAGATAGAGTGGCAACAAAGACAAATTGAATGGTTAATTATTGAACAATTATATCATGGCCCTAGTGAGTTAATAAATTTGTGCGGAATAATGTTTTACTTTGGTACAAGGGTCTTATATATTTATGTAAGAAATCCCAACTCAAATATAAGGTTATTTAAAAAATTTATGCCTCTTCTCCTAAGATGGGATGCTTACTTTCTATAGCCCATGAGACATACCAACCATCCCATCACCACCACATAACGATGCACGTGATTTAAAGACTAAGGGAAGGAGAAAAGAATGACCATAACATGCTAGTTCTAAGTTTGTTGGCTTGGGTTCCACTTTCCATTATGGATATTAAGTGGTGGTTCACCTCTAGCTAGTAGAATTATCTTGCTATGTCCCTACAACCTTTTCCCATCATAATCCTCTTAGAAATGGATAGAAAAAAACATGGTTATTGGGAAGGGAGGTTACAATCATGGGAAGTATTCTCATATTTTTAAGATAAGCTCCTATTTTTGGTTCATTCCTTTGTTTTTTCCTATTCATGATCAATTTATGTGGGTTTTAGTAATATTTTGGTACCAAATTCCTTCTATATGTAGTTACCCCACCTAGAATCCCCTGGGTTCTAAACTCTTATTCCCTGCCAAAATTTTCAAACCTCGGCCTTTTCTCTTAGGCTTTCTCTTGATGGAATCTAAGGGGAAGTATATCTGTTTGTTAACTTACAATCCCTTCATTCCTAATACCTATATTGTCACCTTAATGGATCATTTACAATCTAGTTCTAGTTGATGAATATAGGGGTTGACATGGCCACCTTGTGTCTCATGATTAGTAAGGTACAAAGGCCTTGGATAAAGTTTATTGGGAGCACATCCATTATAGCCCGTGCCAAAATAAATATTGTTGAAGATGAAACCATAGTAGAATGAAGCTACTGCACTGATGATGGCATTGAGGAAAATGTGGAACACTAGGTCCTAGATACAAGGAACATGAGAATTAGGAACATCAAATACCTACAAACTACATAATTAGATTGGTAAATAGAGACCACTGTGAGAAAAATAATTAGTGACGCACAAACAAAATTTTTGTTATTTTTGGATTCTCTCCAATTGTAGGTCAAGTAGTTGGATCACACGGTTTATACAATAGAAAAAGGAGATTGATGGGATGGAGTTTTTAGAACCTTAAAAGAATGTTAGTATCCCTGACACGATACCTATTGACTCACCTTGTCTTTTGGAGATTTTCTTCAAAAAGCTTGATGGATTGGAAACTCTAATGCTCTCGCATTAGACTCCCAAGGTAGAAAGAATTCATGACCTCTTGGTCATGTGCCATTAATGTCCGAATCCTCCTGGATCCCAAACTTTGTTTTGTATTTGTCCACATTCTTTACAATCTTGTTTTTCTTCTACATCTCCTTTTGTCACCTTCCTTACTCCTGGTTTCCAAATCTTGTTTTTCAGTCTTCTATTAATTTTGTTGATGTACACTTGTGCATTCAATTGTATCATTTTGCTAAGTATCTACTTCTTCCTACAATAGCTCTTTTCCTGTGTCTTCTTCATCAACGTCCTTATTTCTTCAATTTCAATGTCCAACTTATGATTTTGTTGGAACATGCTATTAGCACTACTTATTTGTATTGATATTTTGGAATTTAAAAATTATGCCTTCTCCTTAACGACTTTATGAAAGATTGATTTTCAATTTCTAAACATTCACTACAACAAATTATTTTCTCATGGGTGCTACAACAAGATGCTGAAGGCGAGAGATGTAGTTTGAAAACTAAAATTCACCTTTGTTTATTTAGATGTAATAGGTAATTCTTCCTTGCTAGGCACTAGCAAACATTTATCTTCTTTGGATGTAATCTCAAGTTCTCTTAATAACCTTTCCAACAATTTAATTTCCTACTCAAACTTCATGAGAATTTCATATGAATGCTTCTCTCTATCCTTACTTTGACTATCTCCATGAATTAATTTTCCCATGTTTTCTTCACAAATAGGTTCTTGCAATTGTGCACCATCAACCATATTCACCCACTGTGTATGATTTCCATTATGATCGTCCTTATGAAGCAATGATGTTTCATCTTCCTCCATAACAATAATGTGATTTTTTTCTTCTTTTGTGCTTTCAAAAAACATACTTCCACCTTATTTATCTTGTATGCCAATTATGAGTGACTGTCCAACTTCATCAACACCTAGAACCATACACAAATCACTAGTTTTAAGTTCATAAGACTTTATGGTCTCATTCAATGACCCATTGATAAATTCCACATACTGCTTTATAGTTCTAAAGACCTTCTGTAGATCTCTTCTCATCATCCTCATCACTATCCTCATAAAAGCACACATTCATCTTGGCTTCCTTGAGTTCTGCACTCCTCTATTGAATACTCAACCTATGTTTAAGGTTTACCTATAACTTGTGCCACTTCACATTTTTCCGTAGCACCCATCTACATCTCTGGCCTTCAACATCTTGTTGTAGCAATGCCAAAAGCATATTCAATTATTCTTTCATTTCAGGAAGTTCCCTATTAAACTCTTCATAATTCATTTTATTCTTGATGTCTTTTGCCTTGACATTTTCTTTCTTTTTGTTGTGGCTTCCACCTAAACCTTTTTTATGACCCTATGTAGTCATCCTTCTCTCTCTCTTTGTGATCTTCTCCATGCCCAACATTGAAGTACAACCAAGTCTCTGTAGCATATCCCCTCTTCTCCTTTGGTTGTTGCACTTACTAGGTTTAATTCTTTTGAAAAATTCTACTTTCTCCCTTCTTCCTCTACTACAAGGTTCTTCTACCAAAATTATTTCTTTACTTGTTCTCTCTAGCACAGCGTGCAAGCTATGATTCATCATCACTCTCTTTCATTTACTACCTGCAAACATCAATTCCTCTACACAAATCAATTCAAAAATATAAAGACCACTTTACCTATTGCAATGTTGCAAGTCTCCAATCTCCTTCTGCTATGAAACTCTCTTCTCTCTTCTCTAAAGAGCTAACTAGCTCTGATGCCACTTAATGCAAGAAAAGTGAAGTTTTTAGCTATGTTCACTTCCACAAACCTGTAATCTTAAGAATAACAAACAATGATATCTTTTCTAATAGCCACAAACTAATAATCCACAAGTTTGTGTTAATTCAATGATCCAAAATTTATTGTATTGTATTGATATGTCAAACACAAAACAAGTTTTATAATCATTAAAGTTACCTCCAATTTTAATTAATAATTAATTTAAATAAATTTAATAATTATTAAAATATCATTACATATATAACAAACAAATTTCCATATATAACCCAAAACAAAAAGCGTATATCACATGACTTTTTTCCAATAAAAGTCTCAGTCATGCATAGGTCTCGTGGAGAATAACTCGTTTTCATAATATTTTTTTACCAAAGATTTTAATCAATTCTTATATTGTAGTTTGCAGATTATGAATCCCATGTGTGTAAATTACAGAAACATATTCACTTGTACATTACTGGGCGCATTGCTGGGTAATACAAACCGGCCGTCTCTTTGTAAGTGAAGAGTTGTACCATAAGAGGTTGCAGTATGCTGAGTGATCAATCAAATAGAGATGGAAATTGCCATTAATATGATTTTGCTGAATAATTTATATAATATAAAAAAAAAAATAAATGAATTTTAACGTGATTATCATTTAAAATCATTTTAATAAATTTGATATGGATCATAAAAACTTAAATTTAATAACAATAAAAGTATTTATCAAATTAGTATATACCATGAGATTATTTCTTTGTTGAAAGCTAAACATATAAAACATTTGTAATCCAACCTTTCTATCTAATTCCTGCCCATCTTTACTATTCTGTAAAACAATATCAGCAATTGACATTCAGTTGCATCTCTTTACTGCCAGAGATATAAATTCCATTTTATGACATATACCAATATCAACCATGGTTTATATATATATATATATATATATATAATAATTAAAAGGCTAACTGTTAATCATACCTCTACAGGCTGATTTTTATTGAATCTATTTCCTCAGTTCTGCTATCATGCTCAGAGGCATTTCACACAGCTACAAAAAGAGCGAAGTATTTCAAAATTTCTTTAATATGTATTTAGTGGATAAAAAATTATGTCTTATGAATTAATTTGTAAATTCTATGTTTATGTCAAAACCTGCAAAAGTTCTAGTTCAGTATTTTTAATAGCAGAAATGTTACAAGAAAGAGTAGTATCAATATGTGAATTGTCTTTAATTGATCATTAATAAAAAAAAGTATGACCTTCCTCATTAATTTTTAAATTATTAAGTTTTAATTTATTTATAATAAGTATATTTTTGGAATGATTTAATTTTTGTGATTCAAACAATTTTTACACTATGAAAATATATATATTCTTTAACAATAAAAACATTCCCATAAACATTACCACAAACTATATACTCCTTTGAAAACTGAAATCACTTATAATTACCTTATACCATCTGAGTTGAAAAACCTCCCCAATATACTTTGCTTCCCATGTTTTGTCATCCCATAATCCTGGAACAGGATCTCCTACTTGGGACATCATTTTTGCACAACCCTGTAATCAACAACAACATGAACAAAATGTTTCAATAAAAAATATTTGCTGATGAACTATCAGGGATCATTATCAAAACCCTAAAAAATCCTGGCCTGGTCTCAATACCTCAAATCTCTGAGTTTTGTCATTGCTGAAAAAGAGAAAGACATGATCACAGGTTCTGAAAGCATCGTTCAGTTTGTCTTTGATGTCATGGTGAGGACTCCACAACCCTGATTTTGCAGCATATTGTAAAGTATCCTGGCAGTCGTTCTTTATCACAAAATATCTGAATATTGCAATGACATGAGTTCACAATGAATAACATCACAGGGAGCACCGATTAATTTCAAATTTATTATATCTGGGTTTAATATAAGAGTATATGTTTGTTTTTAGGAAGTTACAGGTTCAAAACCAGAGGGGTAGAGTATGTATGTCTCAGTAGACTTAGTAGTCAAATTGCTGAATGGATGGGTCCCTTATCCCATAAACAAAGGAATCTCATACACCAATTTGGTGTCTGACTTGGCTGTGACCTTAAAAATAAATATTATTATTATGAGGGGTAGAGTATGTATGTCTCCATAGACTTAGTAGTCAAATCGCTGAATGGATGGGTCCCTTATCCCATAAACAAAGGAATCTCATACACCAATTTGGTGTCTGACTTGGCTGTGACCTTAAAAATAAATATTATTATTATTTTTTTTTATAAAATTTTATCTATTATACTCCGTTGAGAATTTAATATAAATTTTTATCCATTATACTTTTTTGGAAGTTTAGTATAAATTTTTATATTTGTGAATAAAAATAAGAACCCAATCTATATTAAATTTTATCTTCCTTACTAAAATAAGAACCTCTAATCTATTAGGTCTCCAGAAGGCTTAGAATTTATGTAATATTATTTTTGTTCTTCAGATTTAGAAATATTTTTATAATTTATCATAAATTTATTAAAGATTTTTCAAGAGTGATAATTTAGTTTAGTTTAAAAATATTCCTGAAATCTATACTCATTTTCCCAACAAAAATTAACCTAAGTGCAACTCTACACTCAATTTCCAAATATAAATTTAAAAATGAAGTATAACACACCTAAATCGACCAGCCTGTGATCTAAACAATCTTTGACCAGCCACTGATGCAAACACTCTTCGAAGGTATTGAAGAGCTTCAGGTGACTCCATACTACTTAACATGTTAAAATTATCAACAGAAATATCTTTTGTAAAATTGAAGCTTATGTGATCCATCATAGTTATAAGAAGAGCTTCGAAGAATCGTGCATTTTGAGAATGTAGCACAGAAGGCTGGAATAGTGCATCTAGTTGTGAAAAGGGTTCATTCTGAGAGTGTGGCGCAAACTGCGGGAATGGTGCATTATGTTGTTCTGGTGGGGCATTCTGAAAATGTGGGCGGACGTAGGGGAATGTTGCAGGTTCTTCTACTTGTGGTGCAGGGCAGGGGAATGTTGCAGGTTCTTGTACTTGTTGCGCAGGTTGAGAATGTGGGCGGACGTAGGGGAATGTTTCAGGTTCTTCTACTTGTGGTGCAGGGTAAGAGTTTGGTGGTATTACACGGTGGGGAGCTTTGTTGCGGTAATCGATCATTTCCTCCATTGAAGGTGGAGAACCGGCTCGCCTGACGTGGGTGAAGAAACAATGGGGTCCGTTGGGACAAAAGCCCATCTTGTACCTGCACACGACGTTGGGATTTTAATTGAATTGTGATCAGATCTTTCAGGGTTAAAATTTTTATTTACAGATAAGTTATCAAAATTTTTTATTTTTTATTTTGATTAGTTTATCTCATTTCAGAATATTTTCAAAATTTCCAATCAAATTAAAATTGAATTCAAAATATTTCTAAAATCTACAAGCAAATTAACCTCAACTGTAATAAAAACAAATGCAATCAAACAAAAGTAATTTACTTACATGATGCACTCTATTGGGCAATGGTGTCTGTATATGCAATAGCGAGCCCCTGTGGGGCACATTTCGTTCTTCTGAAAGGAAGGGCACATGGGCATTCGGGAAAGGTCATATTCATGAATGCCCTTATTGCATGTAAGATTACTGTCCAGGCAGTTGCCCTCCAGCCAATCTCTGCATACTGTGAGCCTCGGATCAGAGGGAGAGCTAAGACTGGCTGCCTCCATGACAATGCTGAAATCCATCGTCTCGGATATCAATTTCGATGTCAAACTGGATTTCTAGATCAAATGTCACTGAGGATCTCAGTGACATTTATTGATGAAATATGGCTGAGGACCTTAGTCGCTATGTGTGTGTATATAGATAGAAAGATTCACATCTCTTCCCACACTTTGCCTCGGTTCGTAGGAACCGGTTCGTATGGTAAAATTGAACTTAATTATTATTATTTAACAACTAATATCAATAATTGATTACACTCCGCAACAATATAGCATTTGTTACCACGTTATTCACTTTCCCATGGAAGAAACTTGCATTTGGCGTTGTGGATCTGAAAATGCTGGTCACATGTAATTGATTTGTTGATAAAAGAAACTTGCGTTTGGCGTTGCAGATATGAGAATGCTTGTCACATGTAATTGATTTCTTGATGGAAGATAATGTTGAACTAGGTGATGCATAACAAAGGATGATATTGAACTAGGTTATGTATAATAAATGATATTAAAAATGTAATTGATTTCTTGATGGAAGATAATGTTGAACTAGGTGATGCATAACAAAGGATGATATTGAACTAGGTTATGTATAATAAATGATATTAAAATATATAATTTGTTGTTTGGGTTTTGAGATCGCAAAGTTTGAAAAGTAATAGTATTGTATATAATAATAATGGTATGGAGTGTCTTAACAAAGCACTTGATATAACAATAATGGCATCAAAGAGTGTCTTAATAAAATATTCATATAACAACAATGGTATGAAAGAATGTCTTAACAAAATACAGGATCATTGTTTATCCAAAACTTCATAAACAATAAAATGATACTTTAAATATGTATTCTGTTAATTTAAGAGAGATGTTTTAAGTGTACTTTTTCCTAGCTTATTGAATACTTACAATGGTTTTTCTTAGCCAATGAATAATATTGAGGTCTTGTTTGGCCTCTTTAAAAAAATATTTGTTGAACAATTTTGTTGATAATGAAATAATGCTAGATTACTTTAGCATTAATTGGTTAGCATTATAAAATCAACCATACACTACAACACATTTTCTTACCACTGTCATATACGCTGCCACGCAAATGTTGGTGTCACCTACACTGCCATGCAAAAAGAGGTATTCACTTGTATCATATTTTCTTTGAGTGTCTGGATGTTTCTTTCAATCCTGCATTTCTTTCAATCCTCTGGAAAGAGTGTGCACGAGCTCAGGTATCAAGGTTTGTTACTAAGAGAGCAAGCACTCAAAAATCAGGCTTTATTCTTAGAGAGCAAGTGATATTTCTCTTTATGTTTTGATCCAAAATATGCTTGTGATCTCTGCATCATTCTTACATGCAGTTTCACTCCTAGTTCCTGCTCCTTAATTTCATATTAGATTACTCCAATAGGTTATGAGTGAAGGCAGCTCAACAAAGGCACTGGAAGCCATTTTGAGTTTAAATGACTAGGTTCGAATCATAGCCTATAACATCTTTGTTGAATTATTCATTCTTTTTTCTATAGTGTTCGTGCAAGTACTAGAAAATGGTCCTTGGAATTACAACTTGATGGGTGTTAAGCATACAGTCAGCATGAAGTATCTAAACTTAAGAGTGTAACTGGAGAAGAACTACTAAAGACATTTTTCACAGGCAAGTTCAAATTAACTTTCTTTGGTGGTGAATTTTGTTGAATTTGTTATCTATATTTTGAACGAAGAATGTAGGGAAAAAATACATGGGGTAATTTTTTTTATGGCGACTCCCTAACAAGTTCTTTTGCAAAACATTGATTTCTAGACAGTCTGCTTCATATCACGTTTGTGATTTGTTATCAATTTACGTGTAAATATGAAAAATAACATAGCCAATACTTCATGTCATACTTCTAGTTAAAAATTATTATATCATTGTAAAAGAGAAAAACTAGTTTGATAGGGTGTGTGAATAAAATATGGTAAAAAATCAAATAACTTGTTGGCATTGATGTCAACAGGGTGTTGGTGTTGTTTGTCATATGCTTATGTCTACCTCATGATATGTGATGATTGTTTGGTTGTTGTAGTGTTCAACTTGATGGTCTTTTTAGTCAACATTAATGTCAACATGTTTATGACATGACCTAGTTGTTATACGGGAATAGTGTCCGCACGGATGCTTTCCCACTAAGATGGGTGGCTATCTTAGAAACAAACAATCAAAGTCTACTATTGATCCCTTTTATGAAAATAGATGAGAGGGGAACCAAGAGGGCCAACCTGAGTCTTGCACTCGATTTCCTCTCCTTCTTGATAGAGTTTTGTCACTTGCTCTTTGTCTGCTCAGCTTCAAAAGGACCTGTAGAATCACAACAACATACTACTATGCAAGAAACAAGGATCTAAGTTCATAAATAATGCAGGATCAGATGTGCATTAACCATATAAAAGCATATATAAACAAGTACACAAGAAGATGCAAGGAAACAAGAATAGCTTTATTCAAATGAAATGTAGCAAGAAGATTACAACCATGTGCTCTGACCCAGCATCATCCTCCAGCTAAGAAGCCCTTTTTCACCTCAAGAAAAGATAGATCACCCAACAATGTGAATGTACACCAGAATACCAACAACACTTCTCTATAAGTTACAAAATTCCAGCCTTTGGATCTCTGTGATGAGGGATCCATATATAGATGATTACAGAGAGGTGAGCCATCTTTTGGGATCTTGATTAGTGTCTTCTCTCTTATAGTTCCTGCTTCCACTTGGAGAATGATGATCTCTGACTCGTCCCTAGTCGAAAATGGAGTGGCAAGTGTCAGAGGGGAAGCTTCTGGAAGATTCCATGATCTTCCACCTCGCATTTTTGTCCCTACCACTTGTCCATTCCTAACCATCGCACTCTACAGAGGGACAAAATAGTATGCATTGCACCCTGTACATTGGGAAGGTGATATGCATCGCACCCTTTGTATTGAGCTTTCAGTATGGTCCAGTTTTGACCATTTATGAGCAGTTTTTAGTGGAGAACTTCTGGGAGATGATGTAATCAGTTGACCTTGTTCCTTTAGGCAGTGAAGCAACACTTTTAGGGACTTAGGAGCCCCCAGTTTATGGACATTTGTGATTGGGGTTGAAGTGCCCAAAAATGTCTGTAACACTAGTGCAAGTATGGAAGGTTGAGTAGAGATGGTTGTAATGTATGAGATGATGACTTGTCATAAGTTAATGATTGACTTGCCACATATGTTGGAGATGTTATTGTGGTAGGTGGTTGGAGTGTTGCTACAGGTGTTGAATATGCTTCTACATGTGATGGAAGCTTTGGAGTTGCTACTACATGTGTTGAGATGTTGCTACATGTGTTGGAGGTAGTTGTATGACTTGATGTTGTTGTTGTAAGTGTTAGAGATGCTTCTACAGGTGTTGGAGGCGTTTGGACAGGTTGTTGTTGCTGCTTGAGGAGCTGGAGGTGTTGGTCTTGATGAGGAGTTTGGCAGACTAGGGACTGCATGCCATTGACTTGTTGCAGATGTTCTTGGCCTATATAATCAATTCTAGACTTGATACAAAGGCTTGGACGTGTGCCATGATGTCTCTAGCTTACTCCTAGAGATCAACTCCAAATAATGGCTTAAACAAATTGGAAATTAGGATTTTAGAGGGTATGTACTAGTTTTCTTCATAGGGATAGTGTACATATGTAGGTTTCCTTCACATGAGTAGCATGTGCATTCTGGAAATAATTTTTCCCTGCATTCCTCGTGTTGCTCAAGTTAATTAACGGGTTTTCTGGCTTTCCTTGTTCGAAACTTTTTATGTAAAGGTTGAAAAAGGCTAGGGAGCTTCTAGAAAGTGATTAACATTAAAAATATCAAAAGGCAAGTGTAGTTAGTGGCTTGATCAAGTCAATGACCTTAATCTAGATCAAATCAAGCATATGAATAGAGATTGTGGAGCTCAATAGTTCTTGGTAATTTTTGAGTTGAGGACCTCAATTCATCTATATATTGGAGGAAGCTCAATGATAGTATGATTGATTCTCTTAATGTGGGGAGTGAGTGCAAGCTTGGAGAAGAGTGTGCAAGTTGTGTGAGTTGTATTGCAGAATTACTAAAGCAATTTGCAAGTGTTGCAACAAATTGTAAAGTATGTTTAAGCCAACATTTTGTATAGCTTGTGAGGAGATTATTAGATTTTGATTAGAGGAGTATTTGGAGAGTTTGATTGTAGTTTGTGGTGAAATTTTGATTTGTGATTGTGATTTGATGATATGTTGTTGTAATGCTCATGTTGAGCAGTTCTTGGTTCTAGTTTGAAACATTTTGAAACGAGAAACACATAGAGGAGAGGAGTTGGAGGACTCCGGCGAAATACATATAAGTGAGCATCTTTCTCAATCCAATGATGGTTGGATATTTTGGTAGAAACTAGGCGAGGCTCGTTGTTCATGGTGGCTTCCAACAAATCGGAGTCTATAGAGTCAATTGATAGTTCACGAGTAACTAGGCGATGATCTTTGATCATGGTGGCCTTTAGTGGATGGTAGTATGTAGATCCTCATGAGAACACAGTCTCCATTTCATAGTAGCTAGCTAAATCTCTATGTAAAGAATTTTCTTGACATAATATAATTTAAGCAGTGCAATAACAACGGGTGGTTATTTTCCCTAGAGAGGGTTTTCCGCCAAAAATATATGTGTCCATTGTGTTGATTACTTTCATGGTTTCTATTTTATGTTTGATGGTCTAATCTATGATTATGTGTTTCAGTATACGCCTAGTTAAAGAATAATTAATTGGAGAAAAATTATAAGTGCCTTCATTATTGATTCACCACCCCTCCCCCACCTTTCCAACAATAGGTATCATAGTGGGGCTCTCAGTTGCAGCTTGATCACTGGAGAGTGGATCTTGGAGTTTTTGGTAGCTTTTTTTTGCAAATTTTCTGAAATGGATCAAAAAATAATTCCAATGCTTCATGTAGGTAAATTTGCAACTTGGAAGATGAAATTAGAGTCATATTGTTTTATCTTTTGATGAAAATATTTTGTTGTCAGTAGAATATGGAGATAGAGATGAATTTAATGATTTTTCTAAAAATATTATTTTGTATAGTATTTCAAAATATGATAGCATGTATGTGAAACATTGTGAGACTAAAAAAGAGATGTTAGACATGTTGGAAAGTTTGTATCTTGGAGGAAAATTGCAGATTTCAAAGATGGAGAAAAATGCAAAGGATTCTACTCTTATTGTAGTAACAAATCAAACCTCCTCACAAGAATAAGATGAAGGAACTAGCGATAGCAGTGATAGATTAAGCATCAATATTAAGGAGCAAGAAGAAGAGATCAGTAGCAAGGATGATGAAAAATCTAATAATGGCACTAGAAGCAGAGATTCAAGGGCTTATGGTTGAAAATCAAGATCAACAAATGTTACTACAAATGTTTGATGAAAAAGAGTGTGCTTACAAAGAAGAAATTTCAGATTTGAAAATTCAAATGGAAGAAGGAATGAATATTGATAACAGAATGAGGAAGCAATAAAATGAGTTGGAGGATGAGTATAAAAAATTGAAATTTGAAGCAAAATCTGCAAGAGAGGAATTAGAGAGGTTCAAAACTAATTCTCAAGCATTTACAATAAAATAAGAAATTATTGGAGCAGCTAGCAGCAGTGAGAAAAATAATAATCAAGAGCCATGCAAGAAGCAGAAGAACAAGCAAAGAAGGCCAAAGAAGAAGAATAGAATTGGAAGGTGTTATAATTGTGGAGTTCATGGACATATAGCAACAATTTGTAGTAATGGATAGATCAAACATTCTCATCAAAAGGAGCATCCAAAAGAGAAGCTACATCAAGCCAACATGCAAAGAATATCTCCATTTGTCAGGTATAATAGTCCATTTTAAGGTTATTCTTTCTCATGTAATGAATTTGGCCATAGGGCTATTGACTAAAAGGCACATGCAAGGAATACAAATCAGATCAACAAAATATATCAAACTATTCCTCAGTTCCTTGGTCACATTAGATGTTTTTTGTATGGCAATATTGGCCATAAGGCCAAGGATTGCAAACTTCCCATGTGTTACAAGAGATCGAACAAGAGAGAGAGAAGAATATGGAATACCAACTGCACAAGAAGAAGAAGGATCAACAGATGAATTTTTGGAGGAGAAAAGAGCAACAAGGAGCTCCCACAAAAATGTGAGGCCTGCTTTGTCTCAGGGGGATCATATGGTCGCATCATGGGTTTCATGTACATTCTTGGTTATGCAACCATTTATTGATGAGTTAATGAAGACAAATATGCATTTTTAGAGATGCATTTGTTCAGGGGGGAGTTCAATAGGTTTGAAGTATTTCTTTTCATTTCTCATCTACTCTTACTTTCAACTTGTCATCATTCAGATTGGCCACATATATGTTGTAATTAGTCTTGGAGTAGTTGTGTATCATTTTCCTATTGATATTTTTGATCATGTGGAAGCTATATAGTTATTATTATGAGCATTCTCTAGGTGTGATGGAGGATCACACATTTAGGGGGAACATTTGTGCTTCCAAATGGACTTGCAGAGTGTTAGCATTTGGTTCATTATGGAGGAACGTTTTGTGCATTTATTTGACATTTATTTGATGCAGGGAATACTTTTGTTTCTGCTACCACACATTGCAGGATGGTGTGCTTGCATGACATAGTTGGTACAATGGTAGTGCTCATGTTTTCTATTATAGATGTATTATGTTGTTTCTTATGTGTTTTTGGATGTACAAGACATGAGGAGGAGGATTGTTGTTTCTCATGATATTTTGATGCATTCTAATGGATGAGATATTGTGCATTTATGGAGAGGATGAAATTATGACCTGCTCACAATACTTTATTGTTGGATCTTATGTTTTTGTTGATGTATATTGATGTTTTGTTGCTCAATGATTTGTTTCTTGTGCCTTATTAATAATATGATGCTCACCTATGATGAAGAGGTAATGAGTTTAGTGTTTCAAATCGTGCTATAGGTCCAGAATCTTATGCTATTGTTGTTGCTACCTATTTATGTATTGCTTGTGGCTTGAGTTAATGATTAATATATTTCTAGTTGATGAATCTCATGATGATATGGATATATTTATTGTTACTTTATGAAATATTTCTATGTTGCTACTATCAGTTGATTTTGCTATTGATGCACATGTGGAGCATGGTCGTGGTTGCTAGTGGTTATCATGATTTTGTTGCAGGATCTTCATTGTTGGGATAGTGATGGCCAGGATATTGAGTGCCTGTGCACTGGCATATGATGTTTTTAGTTCTTTTATTGTTGCTGCTACACATTGAGAGATTATATCATCACTCACGGAGAACTTGTATTTGTTACACACGCCTTATATTGCATTTTTAGTGGTGCTGCTATATGGAGCATACATCTTTGCATTGATGCCATGTACTCATGCTATATTATTATATTGGGACGCATAGATGAGAGAACATTTATGTGCAGACGTAAAATACATGTATCTTCAGTGTTCTATCTTGTTGGGTTTACTGGTCATGGAGAGCCCCATTATGTCATTTAGTTATGTACGAGCTAATGGGTGTCATGTCTTATTTTGTATATTATTGATGTATCGCCTTTACATTGGGTGCACAATGGAAACTTGGGTCCATAGAGTCATGGTTGGTGATAGGTGTGCTTATAGAGGAGTATTATGTTGGTCCTATGTACTTTTCATAGTCATTTATTTTCTCCATGAAGCATTTTATGTGTTGTACTTCATTGTATGTCTTGTTCAAAGTCAGTTGGAGTCATGGTTCATGAGTAGTAGTCTCTTTCACTTGGAAAGGAGGCTTATTGCAACAAGAATATGTGTTCCTTCAGCAAAAAAAAAAGTGTGTTTGCAACTTCATCACATGCTTAGGGGGAGCATGTTCAATTTCAAAGATTGCATGGCATTGGCTTGAGACTTGTTGGGTAGATGGATTATTTAGTGTGCATTAACATGGTGTTGAGTATGACAAGGGGAGTACTTCTCCCATCTGACACATTATTGGCATTGCCTTCAATGTTGGTATGACCCTTTTCCATTGATGTCAAAGGGGGAGAGAATTTGGATGGATAGAGATGAACTTTAGAGTTGCAACCTCAAAGTTGGAGTGTGTATGGAGATCAACCTCAGATGTTGGATTGAGGTTGACATCAATGCCAAAGTGGGGGTTTGTTGGCAATGTAGTGTTGGCATTGATGTCAGTAGGGTCTTGGAATTTTACAACATATGTCTATGTCTACCTCATGATGTGTGATGAGTGTTTGGTTGTTTCAGTGTTCATCTTGATGGTCTTGTTAGTCAGCATTGATGTCAACATGCTTATGACATGACCTAGTGTAGGAATGGGAGGTTGAGTAGAGATGGTTCCAATGTATGATATAATGGCTTGTCATAAGTTGATGATTGACTTGCCACATATGTTGGAGATGTTGTTGCTGCAAGTGGTTGGAGTATCGTTGCACGTGTTGCATATGCTTCTACATGTGATGGAATCATTGGAGTTGTTACTACATGTGTTGAAATGCTGCTACATGTGTTGGAGGTGCCCCTACAAGTGTTGGAGGTAGTTGTATGACTTGATGCTATTATTGTAGGTGTTGGAGATGTTGCTACATGTGTTAGAGGTGTTTGGACAGGTTGTTGTTACTGCGTGAGGAGTTGGAGGTGTTGGTCTTAATGAGGATTTTGGTAGACTAGAGATTGCATGTGATTGACCTGTTGCAAATGTTGTTGGCCTATATCATCAGTTGTATACTTGTTACAGAGGCTTGGAGGTGTCACATGATGTCCCTAGCTTACTCTTGGAGATTAGCTCCAAGTGGTGTCTCAAACAAGTTGGAAACTGGGATTTTAGTGGGTATATGCTAGTGTCCTTCATAGGAACATCATACATATGTAGGTTTCTTTCATAGGAGTATGTATGCATCTGGAAGTGATTTTTCCCCGCATTCCTCGCGCTGCTCAGGTTAATTAAAGGTCTTTTCAGCTTGTCTTATTTAGTACTTTTTATGTAAAGGTCAGAAAAGGTTAGTGAGATTCTAGAAAGTGATTAACAGTGAAAATATAAAAATTCAAGTGGAGTTAGTGGCTTGATAAATTTAATGTATTGAATCTAGATCAAATCAAGCATATGAACATATATTGTAGAGCTCAGTAGTTCTTGGTAATTATTGAGTTGACCGCCTCAATCCATTTATATATTGGAGGAAGCTCAATGATGGTATGGTTGATTCTCTTAGTGTGTAGAGTGAGTGTGAGCTTGGAGAAGAGTGTGCAAGCTATGTGAGTTGTTTTGCAGAATTTGTAAAGCAGTTTACAGGTGTTGTAACAGATTGTAGAGTATGTTTCAACACATATTTTGTATAACTTGTGGGAAGATGATTAGAGTTTGATTGGAGGACTATTTGGAGAATTTTGTTGCAGTTTGTGTTGCATATTTGATTTTTGATTGTGCTTTGATGACATATTACTATAGTGCTCATGTTGAGCAGTTCTTAGTTCCAGTTTGACAAATTTTGAAACGAGAACCACAAAGAGGAGAGGAGTTGGAGGACTCTGAAAAAATCAATATAAGTGAGAATCTTTCTCAATCAAATGGTGGTTGGATAATTCAACAGAAGCAGAGCAAGGCTAGTTTTTCATAGTGTCTTTCATTAGATAGGAGTTTGTAGATTCGAATGATAGTTCATGAACAATCGGGGTGAGGATCATTGATCGTGGTGGCCTTCAACGGATGGTAGTTCATAGGTCCGCTTGAGAAACAATCTCCATTTGATAGTAGCCAGCTAAATCTCTATGTAAATAATTCTCTTGAAATAATAAAATTTTAACATTGCAGCAACAATAGGTGGTTTTTTCTTTGGAGAGGGTTTTCTACCAAAATTATTTTTGTCCATTGTGTTGATTGCTTTCATGGTTTCTGGTTTATGGTTGATTCTCTAATATTTGATTATGTGTTTTAGTTTATACATGGTTAAATAATAATTAATTGGAGAAAGATTTTATAAGTGCCTTCACTACTAATTGACCCACCCCATCCTATCAATAGTTGTTTAGTTTCCAACAGGACTTTCCCCTGTAGTCTTTGTCTGGAAAAAATTTGAACTTTCTTAATCTGTTGTAACTTTTATTAGATAGATTTTGAGGTAAAAAATGGGCCTCAAAACAAAAATGTACAACCAAAATCAACTTTATAAGAACCAATAGGATTCAAGATGATGACATCAACCATGGGGGATGATTCATCATTTTTGGAGTAAAAAACTACAAATATTAAAGAATAAAAACTACTTTTTCAACTTATCTTCTTACGCTTTTAATCAAATTTCGAGTGAGAACACTTCTTAGATGCCTAATTTAATTCCTCATCCAATGAGTACCCATGTTGCATAATTTCGATGGACTCTATGACATGAAAAATGAGAAATACATGAAAAGTGTGATTGTAATCATGTTTTTCATGTATTTCTCATTTTTCATGTCGCAATGTCCAACAAAATTATGCAACATGGGTATTCATTGGATGAGGAATTAAATTATACATCCAATGAGTGCTCCTACTAAAAATTTGAGTAAAATCATGGGGAGATAAGTTGAAAATATGAGTTGAAAAAATAGTTTTTTTCTTTTTTACCTATAAAATTTGATGGTGTAATCTTATATTGTTTTTTATTTCCACTATTATTTTATAATATTTCTTATGAGGCCCATTTTAGACCTCAAAATTTCTCTAATGATCTTCTTATTTCTAATAGATCTAAATTTGAAAAATAAAATTGGTAGTATACTGGATTCTTTTAATATGTTTTTACTTATATTTTCTTGCAAAATTGATGCTCTATCTATCAAAAGATGCCACAAGCACCAATGATGAATTAAGATACATATATGAACCCAAAAAAGGGAAAGGAAGTAAGGGAATAGTAGAAAAGAGTCCTAGTCTGCTTCAAAAAACAATTATCCGTCGCTACTAAAATGAAAGCCTTTACATACTTATGCATGATTTCCTACAACATTTTGTAGTGAGATTTCACCTTTTTGTTGTGCTCCTCACTCCCTCGAGCAAGATTTCCTATTTTTGTTCTGCGTCAGACCATGCCAAATAACTCTACTTCCTAGATGCATTAAAAGGAGAGATTGTTCTGCTTGTTTGAAACTAAAGGAGGTAATGAAATTTTTCCTCAAAAGAAAAGCTCCACAATAAAGGAAAGAGCATCTTACTTTATATAGATCTGATTATTGTAATGAAGGGGCTTCATCAAATGGTTGAAGTGTGGTGGTAGTCTTGTGGGTATTGCCATGTGGGTTTCATTCTAAGGTCTAAAGATAGATTGATTCCACCACTCATAGTAGACCACATGCACCCCTGATTATGTTTTCTTTCAACTACTCCATTAACTTTAAATGTGATTCATGTCTTGGACTTGATCATCAACTTGATTATAAATTTACCATCACCCATCGACTCAACTTAACCATCTTATCAATCCTTCACCTAGTCTATTTTGTCAATTAAACCATTGAGGTTCTTCCCAATAGATCCATCTCGACTAGCCAGTGGATTGACTACAGTCTAGACAACTGAGTTTACTCTGCAAAGAATATAACACCTCAAAATGCATATTCAATTGCGCATTTGAATCATAACCAATGTAGATCCATCTTAAACCTAGATCTATCAAGCACCGAGATGGATCAAATTTCTTGAGGTGTAAATTTTTATATCATTTGATTCCATGTTATGTGTTAATTCCTTTGTATTAAATGATACAAGAATTACACTTTAAAAAATTTGATCCATGTAATTTCTTGGTAGAAATAGGTTTAAGATGAATATATGCTAGTTTGTTTTTTGAGATGTTGTCTTATACATATATACATAGATAATTATTTACCTTTTGTTTAATATTTTTTTATCATGTAGATATGTAAATACATGGTTTTTGGTCACACAATGTTATCTAACAACATCTCCCCCATACTGAGCCATAGAGCACCATGAGATGTAATCATTAATTTAATCATTTTTTTCTTCATCAACTAATAAAATGTAACCATTTTCTAACTTCATTAATAATTCATGAAAACAAAAAAATATTCATTACTTTTCTTATTACAAACTAAGTCAACATTTTTTTTTAATTTCCATGACCAACTCATAATCAAAAGCGAAACTTTGTTATTATAAATTAATAATCGTCGTCATTCATTGGCCATAAAATAGTAAAATAGTTTAATATTTATACAATTCAAAACATAAATTTAAATATTTGAGATGACTTGTTTTTTTGCTCTAAAGTTAACTTATATTTGTTTTAGTTATAACATAAATATATATAATAATATAGATAGATCATTAGATATAGATAATATATACATATATATATATAATATATATATATATATATAATTTAATGTTATCCATGGCTACATATCCCCTCTTTTGAGTTGAGCTATAGAGCAAGTCTTGGAAAAATGAGCACAAGCTTGTCAACTATAATATCTATAGGGCTATAAGGTTGTTATGGTAGGGGAGTAGGAAAATGTGTTTCTCTGGCTAGCTGGTAAGCCACTATTCAAATTGGTCCATCCATTTTCACCAAGTATAATTCCTTAGCATACTACCTTACGAATTTTTGCTTTCTAACCACTTCAGTTGATTTCATTATTAGAATCCCTCATCACAAGTTTCCCTAGTATCCCTCTATTGATACTTTCATTAATAAGACTTGCATCCTAGTTTTGAATAAGGGGGAAAACATTTGTAAAAGCCAAAAGTTTGATGTTTGATTTCTTTTCTTGCTTAATAATTGCATATGGTAGACTCCTGGCATGTCGAATAGAAGTTATATGACTTGAACTATGAAGGATTACTAGTGATAATATAATTATAGTCTACAATGGTATCTTTCTAGTACCTATTATAGGTTTCTCTTTATGGAGTCTTTCCTTAATGGTTTGTGTACGGGGTTGTGAGCTAGTAAATTATGGTTAAGAGCATGAGTTTTTTCTATGAGGTCATAAATTTAAATATAAATTAGGGTATAGTATGTACATCTTCATAAATTTTGGTAATAAAATTATTGTGTGGAAGTAGGTCTCTAGTCTTACAAACAAATAGATCTCATACACTAATTTAATGTTTATCTTGATCATCACCTTAAAATTAAATTATTATTCTTAATAATATTATACAAATAAAGAACCAATTCACTGAAATTATGAATTTAATGTGAAAAATGATATACTCACCTTATTATCCCCCTCCTCCTCGGCTAAATTCAACATAATTCAAATCAAAATGGTGTGCAACAAATGTTGAGCAATAAAAAAATGTAGCCAAAACTCAGAAGTTAGATATTTGTTGAAAGAGTAGTTTGATTTATTTGATTATTTATCTATTACATTTTTAGTTATTTTGGATTTTCTTTCAAATATATTTTTTTCACTTTAAAAGAGTTTTTCATCTCAAGAAATTTGATCCTCTCAAAACTCAAAACTCAAAACTCAGAAGTTAGATATTTGTTGAAAGAGTGGTTTGATTTATTTGATTATTTATCTTTTACATTTTTAATAATTGGATTTCTTTTTAAAAATTATATATTTTTCTCACTTAAAAAAGCTTTGCATTTCTCAAGAGAATATGATAATTCCCTCTAGGGAGTTGGT
>APFE031309587.1:163892-167698 GCA_000404065.3 Pinus taeda
TTCTTTGATAATGCAATTGCTGATGTGTTGTCGCATAAAATAGTTGTCATTCCCTCTTGGTCATGGCAAAGATCCTTCAACATCCTTCTCATCCAAACTTCCTGACACATTGTCGTTGTTACGGCGACATATTCAACTTCTGTTGTTGACAATGATACTATTGGTTGCTTCTTGGAGGCCCGTGAAATGTCTCTCGAACCCAAATGAAAAACATATCCTGACGTGCTCTTTCTGTCATTGATACTCCCTGCCCAATCACTTTTAGTGTAACTAACTAGCCTGTAATCACTTGTTTCGATGTACAAAATGCCATATTGTTTTGTCCCATTGACGTACCTTAGAATCCTTTTCGCTGCTTGCCAATGTGTCTCCTTGGGTGTCTACATTATATCTGGCCTATTAGCGGTCAAATACATCAAGCTGCGTATCATACTTTTGTATAATGTCACATTGACGTTGCTGCTTCAATCTTCTTTGCTCAACTTCAACCGTATGACAGTTGGAGTTGGTGTGTGCTTGATGTTCTGCATCTTAAACCTCTCTAAAATTTTTGCTTCACTTCTATGCCCAAAAAATATCTTAACAACCCCAAGTTAGTCATTTCCAATTCATTCTTCATGACTTGTTTGAAATTGGTGATGAAGAAATGATCACTAGCTACAAAAATCAGATCATCTACATATAAGACGATAATAAGAATCTTACCATCACTCTCTTTGATGTAAAGAGTAGGCTCTTCATCGCATTTGTAAAAACCATTGTCCAACAAGTAGGCATCTATCCTGTTGTACCATGCACACGGTGCTTGCTTTAGCCCATAAAGAGCTTTTCTCAACCAATACACTTTGTCTTCTTGGCCTTCTACCTCATAACCAGGCAGTTGTGCAACATACACTTCCTCTTTTACCACTCCATTCAAGAATGTTAATTTTACGTTCATTTGATACACTTTCCATTTATGTTGCATGACAATCACCACAACTATACGCACTGTCTCCATCCTCGCAACTGGCGCAAACGTCTCTGAATAATCTCTTCCATGTTGCTACTTGTATCCTTCGACAACTAGCCTTTCTTTGTGCCATTCAATCTTACTGTTGACATTGCTCTTGGTCTTATAGACCCACTTCACTCCAATGACTTATTTTCCTTGCAGAAGGTTCACTAACTCCCATGTGTCATTCTTTTCTATTGCTTCTATTTCTTCCTCCATTTCCGCAACCCATTTTTCTTCTTTGACTGCATCTTCAAAATGGGTTGGGTTATCTACATGAAAAAATAATGCAAATACTGAATTCAGACCAGCGCTGCTATTAACCTCATCTTGCTCATAAATCGCATTTAAATTTATGAATCTTGGTCTTCTTCTGCTTGTTGAAGATGGGCTTGACATGTCACTTGGTGTTGCACATTGTGGCGTGCTTGGAGAAACACTTGCTTGACTGCACGATGTTGTCCTATTATTTTTTGATCGTGTTACTTGATGCTTGTTTTGTTGCGCTTGAATATGAGTATAGAGAGTCATTGTTGAGGAATTGTTTGTTGTTGTCAATTCCTCTTTGTCCTCATGTGGTATACATGCTTTGACATTGATTGTCTTCTCTAAACTTCCATCCCATGCTTCTTCTTCTATGAACTGCACATATCTGCTAATTATGACCTTCTTGGTTAATGGATTGTACAGTTTGTATGCCTTGGATTCCATTATATCCAACAAATATGCATTTCTCCCCCTTGTTGTCCAACTTCTTCCTCAACTCGTCTGGGACATGTGCATATGCCACAGAACCAAAGACTCTCACGTGAGTGACACTATGCTTTCTTCCACTCCATACCTCTTTAGGAACTACATTATGGATGCTTTTGGTTGGACTCAAGATATATGCTACACATGCGACAACTTCATCCCAATAGTCATTTGGAAAATGCTTTACCTTCAACATACTCCTTGTCATTTCCATAATGGTCATATTGTTCCTTTCCGCTACACTATTTTGCTGAGGTGTATACCTTGTTGTAAATTTCTTGTGAATTCCATACTCCCTACAAAAATGACCGAAATCATTTGAGATGTATTCTCCACCTTTGTTAGTCCTAGGGACTTTGATGTAGTGTCCACTTTGCTTCTCAACAAGAGACTTGTACTGGTGAAAGCGCTCAAACACTTCACTTTTCTGTTTTAGGAGATACCCATGTCTTCCTTATGTACTCATCTATGAAGGTCAATAAATAGTGGCTACCACCAATTGATGGTGTTTGCATTGGTCCACATAAATCCGAGCAGACAATCTCCAAAGGTTCCTTTGCCCTTACTAAATTCCTGTTGGAAATGTCCCTTTATATTGCTTTCCCAAGATACATCCTTCACATAGGCTATCCAGTTTTTCTATCAGTGGAAAACCCTTCACCATGCCTTTCTTGTGTAGCAAATTCAAACCTCCAAAGTTGAGATGTCCAAATCTGAAATGCCATAACCATCTTTCGTCTTTGACCTTTGCTTGATAGTTCACTTGTGTGATGGATACCTCTTTTCTTCCATCCTCTTGTGAGTTCATTGATAGTTGTGCTTGTGTGTTAGGTCCCTATAATACTAATGATTACCCCATTACTATTGTAGTTGTATCCCTTATTAATATTGTTGAGCCCCTATTGTCCCCATATTTTTATTACTGTGCCCCATAGAATTCCTCTATTGTTATTTTTGTGGCTTTATATTATTATTGTTAGGTCGGCTGGGTTATATTGTGACTCCATAGACTCCTATATATAGAAAGGAGGTTTTGTCATTTGAATCATCCAAGAATTGTTCATTTGTGTAATGTAAAGGAGGTTTCCCCCTCCAAGAGGCTGAATTCTAAGGCATTGATCTCTATTTTCTATCTTTTTGTGAGCTAGTTTCATAACATTTGGTTTCAGAGCTTTGGATTCTAGGGTTTTGTTGCTCCAAATAGGTTATCGTGGAATTTTCGCTATAACTTTTGTTCTGCGACGTTTCAGAAGCGAAAAAAAAAAACCCATTTGAGATCAAATCGCACTGAACCTTGGGTCCGAATTGTAGAGCTTTTTGCACTATATTTGCAGAGATATGATCTGAGGAAGTTGGTATTTTTGCAGACTCCTGAATTACATTCCAAACAGGTGACCTGGGGAAAATCGTCATAACTTTCTCTCTGAGCATCGGATTGAAATTATGTAAGAAGGTAAAGAAATAGGACAGGCTATAGTTTCTTGTATATATTTTTCAGTGCCATATGTTGAAACAATGACACGTGCCACTTCATACAAGTTTGCTCTTCTGGAAAGGTCTATAATCAGGTCATCTTGGGAGATTATGCATAACTCTTTCTTGGAGAATCCAATTTGGATCAGACTGGTGGTATTGGAAAGAGGACATAGAGGGCTACTACAGATCACAATTTCAGAATTGGATGATCCAAAATTAAAAAGATACATCAGATTCAATATCAAGCTCCTACAAAGTGAAAACATGTGTGTAGTTTTTTTTAAATTTTTGCTTAAGCTTGGTTTGAAAAATTAGTTTGAAGGAATTCAAAGGGCATAGTAAAGCATTATTATCGGTAATTGATGCCCCGAGGAAAGAAAATGCAAACACCTAGTAAACAACCTAAAAGCTCTAGCATGACTCATGAAGAAGAGGAAGAAATGCAACATGGTATATCAAAATTACGAGACCAAGTGCAACAAGTGTCACATGCACAAAAAGTAACATAATCTAAGATGAAAGATGTAGAAGCTAAGATGGATGGTTTAAAGAAAGGTGTAGAAGCTAAGATGGATTGTTTAAA
>APFE031309587.1:167718-220812 GCA_000404065.3 Pinus taeda
AGCCTTATACCTCTGCTCTCCATGTCAAACTTCAAGAAAGAGAGAAATTCATGTTTATCTCTGGGTACGCAGGTTCTCTCTACCTTGCCTGCGTGTACGCATCCCAAGCTCATTGTACCTGCGTACTTGTACGCTCTGTAAGTCAAGGGATGGGTGCGTACTCCTGTAAAGGTCAAAAGGCGCGAGTTTCATCTTAAAAAAGTTACTTGTGGTCACTTCTAGAGCTTTCTAGAAGAGTGTTTGACGTGTATTGAGCGCCTCCAGATGGTTCATGCATCCCTATGATAGAGGAACTTATCCCATTAAGAGAGGAGCTACCCCATCCAAAAGAGGGAGTATCCCATTGATGTTGGACCTGAATAACTTCCTCTAGAACACTATAAATACAGGCATTGGGCCAAAGGAGGGGAGGTTGAAAGCTGAACATTCCAAAGGGTAGATGCCGCTGGAATTAGAACTTCCTTGTAGAAGCTTGTGAGGAGAGATTACCATCCTTTCTTGTTTCATTTGGAAGTGGGTGAGCTTATCAAAGTAAAGGAAAACTCTTGCTGGACCCTGGGAGGAACTTGCACAACACAAAGGCTCAGGTTGTAATGGTTTCTTTTGTTTCCTATTAATACAAATAAGTCCATTCTTCTCAACAATTTGTTATTAATGAGTTGTTTCATATACTCCTTGGTCTGTATGTTGAATATGTTTTATTTATGAGATATTCAGGTGCTATTTAATCGTTTGATTGTTAGTGAATGCAGGTTTCGAAGTGAAGGAGGAGCTCATCCAAATCGACGAGGCTAGATTACTACAACAGCGTTGGACTACAGATAGGATCTAAACACTTGATTTCTTGTATGGTAAATGCATGTTTAGAGAAGGATTGCCCTTAATTGTTTTTTGTCACTAGAAAGTCTTAGGCTTCTAGGGAGGTTGGTTTTGTCCGCAAGATTAACTCTTTCCGCATGACAGTTGACATGACAACAATTAGAAGAAAAAGAGGTAAAGGGCTTTGTTACAGTTGTGATAGAAAATACACTAAAGGTCATAAGCATGCCGAGAAGAAATTATTTTACATAGATTGTGAAGATGAGGAAGAAAAGGAACAAGAAACATCGAAAGAAAAGGATATACACCAGGAGCAAACCCTAGAAAATGAAGACATGAATCTAACCATATCTTGTAATGCATTGGCTAGAATTATCACTCCTCAAACTATCAAGATAGATGGCATATCAAGAAGAAAAAGGTAATAGTGTTGATTAATTCAAGAAGTACACATAATTTTATTTATCGTAAGATAGCTAAGGAATTGAATTTCTTCCTATATCTAGCACTAGAGTGTCAAATTATGGTTGCAAGTGGAGGAACCATAAATTTCTTAAGAAAGTGCCATAATATCAAGATATCCATGGGAGAATATGTATTGACTAGCCCAATGCTTTCCATTCCAATGGGAGGTGCTGATGTTGTACTAGGAGTCCAATGGCTACAATCCTTGGGTACAATAGCTTTTAATTTTCAAGAAATTTTCATGAAATTTTCTACGAAAGGAAAGGAAGTTGAATTAAGGGGTATTGCAGGGAAACCAGGAAAGATAATCAACTCTAACGGTATGACAAATCTTCTAAAAAAGGAACAAAGAGGTGTAATTGCACAATTATGTTCGCTAGATGTTTCCACATCGGAATCATCTATTTCTGCAGATCTCCAAAAAGTCTTGGACAATCATTCCAAGGTATTTGAGACTCTCAAAGGTCTCCCACCTATTCATGATCATGATCATGCTATTCATTTGATTCCAGGAAGTGTTCCTCCAAACATCAAGCCTTACAGATATCCCTATGCCCAAAAGAGTGAAATTTAATGTATGGTTGCAGAAATGCTAGAGGCTGGTATAATTCAACCTAGTCAAAGTTATTTCTCTGCTCCGGTAGTATTGGTGCACAAGAAGGATGGATCATGGAGCATGTCTCCAGATTATACGAAGCTCAACAAGCTCACTATTAAAGATAAGTTTCCCATTCCTGTCATTGATGAATTACTAGATGAATTGCATGAATCAATTTACTTCACCAAGTTGGATCTTCATTCAGGATATCATCAAATCAGAATGAAGACTGAAGACATTCCGAAAACACATTTAGAACTCGTGAGGTTCATTATGAATTTTTGGTCATGCCTTTTGGCCTTACCAATGCACCTTCAACATTTCAAGTTTGATGAATTCCATTTTCAAACCCTTCCTTAGAAAATTTGTGTTAGTATTTTTTGATGATATACTAATCTACAACAAGTCTTGGACGGATCATGTTGAACATGTTGACAGGGTGCTACAACTATTGGAGGAGAAACAATTATATGCAAAAAGATCCAAATGTTTCTTTGGAGTACAAGAGGTGGAATATATGGGTCATATTGTATCTCATGAAGGCGTAAGGTAGACCCTAGCAAAATTAAATCATTAAGGAATGAAAAATCCCCACACCCATAAAGCATCTACAAGGATTTCTCAGGTGGAAAAGGTATTATCACAAGTTTGTTAAGAATTATGGGAGAATAGCAGCACCTCTAACAACATTATTGAAGAAAGATGCACTTTCATGGACTCAGAAGCAACAAAGGCCTTCAAACATCTTAAAGAGGAAATGTGCCAAGGACCAGTCTTAGCTACACCAGACTTCAAAAACCTTTATTCTGGAATGTGATGCCTCAGGAAATCGAATTGGTGTTGTTTTAATGCAAGAAGAAAGACCCATTGCTTTCAAAAGTCATCCAATCAAAGGAAAGTATTTACACAAAGCTATTTATGAGAAGGAAATGTTGGCAATACTACATGCACTTAAGAAATGGCAACCCTACCTAATGGGAAGACACTTCAAGGTAAAAACGGATCATGATAGCCTTAAATACATTTTAGAACAAAGATTATCCTCTGAAGAGCAACAAAAGTGGGTCATCAAGATGTTGGGTTATGACTTTGAAATCATCTACAAAAAAGGGAAGAAAAATGTGGTGGCAGATGCACTCCCAAGAAAGGAGGAAGATGTGGAAGCATTGTTGTGCGCCATTTCTATTATCCAACTAGATTGGATAAACGAAGCAAGGGAGGAATGGAAGAATGATGAAGAAGTATGGGCACTTATTCGAAAGTTACAACAAGATTCCAGTACATCTGATACATTTAGCTGGCAAAATGATTCATTATGGTACAAAGATTGCTTATACCTCTGTAAGAATTCGCAACTTAAACAAAAATTCTTATGGAATTGCACACTTCTCCCTTATGAGGCACTCTGGATTTTTAAAAACTTACCATAGGGTTAAGAAGGAATTTTTTTAGGATGGCCTTAAATCGGATATTCAAAAGTTTGTGGCGGAATGTTTAGTTTGCCAAAAAAATAAAGTTGAAACAATTAAGACCCCGGGTCTATTACAACCTTTATCCATTCCAAGCCAAATTTGGGAGGAGGTTTCAATGGATTTTATCACAAGTTTACCCAAGTCTGAGGGAAAGAGTGTCATCATGGTGGTAGTTGACAGACATACCAAGTATACACACTTTTGTGCATTATCAAATCCATTTAAATCTAGTACAGTTTCTACTACATTTATGGAAACAATTCAAAAGCTACATGGAAACCCAAAGATTATTGTAAGTGACAGAGATCCCATTTTCACTTGGAAATTTTTGGACGAAATTATTTTCTTGTCTCGGTACTCAGTTAGCTCATAGCTAATCTTATCATCCTCAATCTGATGGGAAAACTAAGATAGTAAACAAATGTTTGGAAGGATATCTTCCTTGCTTTGTATCTGATAAACAAACACAATGGGTCAAATGGTTGCCTCTAGCTAAATAGTGGTATAACACTTCCTTCCATACAACAACAAAAATGACCCCATTTATGCACTTTATGGATATCATCAACCATCCATCACATCATATTTAAGAGAAAAATCTAAGGTTCAAGCAGTGGAACATCAAATCGAACATCAAAAACAAGTCCTCCAACTCTTAAAGGATAACCTCACCTTGGCACAGAATAGAATGAAACAACAGGCAGATCAACATCATAGTGAAAGAAGTTTTCATGTAGGTGATTGGGTATTCCTACGGCTACAACCATATAAACAAATGTCCCTCAAGAAAGCTAAGAAGGATAATAAATTATCACCAAAGTATTATGTTCCGTACAAGGTGTTGCAAAAGATTGGTACTATGGCATACAAATTGGAGCTTCCTGCAGCATCTCGAGTGTACCCAATTTTCCATGTTTCATGTTTAAAGAAGGTTATAAGCGACAAGCTCCTAGTTCAAACAATATTGCTAGAACTTGATGAGGAAGGAAAAATTATATTGGAACTGGAAACAGTCACAGAAACAAGAACTCGACAGCTACAAAATCGATCAATTTCAGAATATCTCATCAAGTGAAAGAACTTATCCGCTGAATATTCCACATGGGAATATGAGAATTTTATATAGAAGCATCCAGAACTACTCAAGCGTTGAGGACAACACTTTTTTGAAGGAGGGGGGCATGTTAAGTCCCTATAATACTAGTGATTACCCCATTACTATTGTAGTTGTATCCCTTATTAATATCATTGAGCCCCTATTGTCCCCATATTTTTATTATTGTGCCCCATAGAATCCCTCTATTGTTATTTTTGTGGCTTTATATTATTATTGTTAGGTCGGCTGGGTTATATTGTGACTCCATAGACTCCTATATATAGAAAGGAGGTTTTTTCATTTGAATCATCCAAGAATTGTTCATTTGTGTAATGTAAAGGAGGGTGCCCCCTCGAAGAGACTGAATTCTAAGGCGTTGATCTCTCTTTTCTATCTTTTTGTGAGTTGGTTTCATAACATTGTGCATCTTCATCCTTCAAATCTGATCTTATCTTTAGGGGGGAAATTCTATTGTTTGTCATTTGAACCTTTGCAATCAGTTGTCTGCTTGGAGGCCTATCCAAAATTGTGCACACATCATTTTTGAAAAAGACATTGTAGCCATTTTGCATGAGATGTCCAATGCTCATGAGGTTATGTTTCAGACCGAGGAAAAATTAAACATCTGAGATGTACTTCTTCTCCCCCTTCTTTGTTAGGATTTTAACAATTCCTTTTCCCATGATGGAGACTTTTCTATCAGTCCCTAATGCCACTTCAAATTTCACACTTTCATCTAGATTGGAAAACATTTCTATGTTTCCTCACATGTGGTTGCTACACCCTGAATCTAGATACCATATATCACTTTGTTTTTCTTGTGCTACATTACAAGCTAAAAACATGCTATCATGGTTCTGATTTTCTTTTGTGAAATTTACACTTGTTTTGTTACTAATGTCATATTTCTTCTTTCTACATTCATTTGCATAATGACCATACTTCTTACAATAATGACATTGGACTTGAGATTTATCATACCTCTGACCTTGTGCCTGATTTTGGCTTGGGCCTTGACTTGGATTTTTATTACTACCCCTTCCACTTGAGCTTGAAGGGCTTCTTCTTCCACCTGTGTGTGGGCTTCTTCCACTTCCTCTAGCATATGATCTTGCTCTGCCTCAACCTTGACCAAAGGAAACTTGTGTTTTGAAGGCATGCTCCAATGAGGATATTGTTGCTCTATTCAGTCTATATTCATGATAAATTAGTGATGCATGAAGCTCATCCACTGAAAACTATGAGAGATCCTTTGTCTCTTCTATGGCCACAACAATGGCATCAAAACTTGCTGGCAAACTTCTCAGAACTTTCTCAACTATTCTCCTTTCTTCAAGTGTCTCACCATGAGACTTGATTTGTGTAACCACCCCAGCTACACGTGTAAAAAATGAATCTACATTCTCAGACCCTTTCATACAAAGTGTTTCAAAATCTCTCCTCAGCATTTGTAGCTTTGTTGTCTTGAATTTTTGCCATGCCTTAGTAGGTTGTCTAGAGGGCATCCCCTGCTTGCTTGGACTTCGTTGTTGCTGCAACCCTTGGGAAAATACATTCATGAACTACTTGGAAAATATAGAACAGGGCTTTTGAATCCTTCTTCCTATTGTCCCTTAACAAACCCCTTTCTGCTTGAGACAAGGCATTGTATGTTGCTGCATCTGTTGGTTCTAGAAAACCATTCTCCACCAAACCCCAAATGTCTTGAGACAAAAACATGGCCTTCATCATAATAGCCCAATAATCATAATTTTTGCCATTAAACTAAGGTATCTGATAATTAGTCAAGCGTGTGCTTGATGTTTCCATTTTTGAGTGAAAGAAAAAAATCCTTCTACCTGCTGGTAAATATACTTCAAAAATTCTGCCCTCAAAACAAATTTTAATTGCTAGTAAAAACACTTGTTTTTACACTAAAAATATTTAATCTACTCTGATACCATGTTAGAAAATTTACGAGGGCAAAGGAGCTCATAAATCGGTTGCGGAAAAGTCAACTAGCTCAGAAATACGTTGTGGCGAGGATATTGCAACCACATAGGAACTTAATTAAAACACATAACTCATTCACGACAAAACACAGTAAAACATAAAAGGTTGCGGTAAATCTACTTGTGAAAGATTAATACCATAACACAATAAGCCACACTTTATATTATATGTCAAAACATAAGGAAATAAATTCACATGATAAATGGAGGCTGCAACTCCAAGTGAAAATCACAACAAACTTACTACGATTTACGCATCACTGGGGTTGCGGAGTAAACTTCTGTAAAACTCCGTAAAACTGGTTTCCACGCGCCCACCAATATTTCCTCCATGATTTTCTCCTCACTACCTCACAAAATCTCGCTCTCTAACTTGCCCAACATTACAAATGACTTTTACATCCATATTTATCTCAACATACAAATTTGACATTAATACATGACAGAGAAAATAATTAATACGCAACATGGGCGATTTTACATATTAATTTGTTATCTGAATTTGCAGGTGTTGTGGAGTGTGGGCAATAGTTGCAAAGTGAATGCTTTCCCATACTTATTTACAAAACTTCATTAAATGCCTTAACTTCTCTGATGTGTTGCAGAATGGTTAGCGATGTACTTCTGCTCTTACTTCAATCCTTTCGTGTGCAAACAAAATCGCAACTCTGCAGTAGTTGACTAGGCGAGCATTGTGTTTGTTAGTGTGTTTAAGGCGGTGGTTGGGAATATTATTTCCAACAAGATATTGGCTGCTAAGGAAGAACTGAAAACTGAATCAGTATCCATGGAATCACTAAAATTACCTTCAAGACCATGCTTAGAATTGCCATCAAATCTGTAATTCACATTGTAGAGCTCTCTATTTTGCCAACCGACAGGCCCACTGCTAGAAGATACAAAAGATAAAAATATACAATCTTTGCGCCAACCCTAAGAAAGGAAAATTTCTGATTGGGAAGAGACAATGAACCTTACCATTCCCCAAAGACCACTGAACTAACTAGACAACAAATTTGTAATTGCCAATCCAACCGAATGGGCACTCTCTCCTTCTCTGAACCAGCTCGACTAAGGGGAGATTAGAACAGGACTCAAAGATTGTCCGTCTAAACCCATCCCCCACATTGGCATTCTATATGCCAGAGCCCCCACCAAAACAAATTCATCCCACAGGCCTTGGAACATGCCCAATGAGTTTCCCACCAAGGCATCAGTAGGGATTCAAAATAATTACCTAGCCCAGTGTAACTAACCGAGTCAAATTTAGAAAACCATGCACATCCCTCCCAATTATCACCCCCTTCTTACTCATCCCATCTCGGTGAAGGCCCTGGCTACCTGCTCGATGATACCTGAGACCCCACCAGACACAAAACGAAACAAACCCCTCTTTCTTACCACGCATCAAAATTCTCTGAATACTAAATTCTCTCATCCTAGAGAAGGAGAAGATCACATAGCCAAATATATGCAGATCCTCCCTCACAATATCTTCATGAATTGAGTTTTTATAGACGAATGTTATCCAACTTGCATTAATTTGCCTAGAGGAACAAACCAAGAAATTCATTGTTGAAAATAACTAGCCTCCCAATGGGCATTAAATGAGTGGGGTTGTAAAATGCTCATACTTGGATTTTGGCAAGTTAATTATCCAACGGTGGGCATATACAACCCTGCTCATTAATTCCCATTGGCATGCTCTATATTTGTTACCGAAATCCATTATGAGCGAGTTAGATATAAAGAGTCAGCCTCAGAATTTAATGTTTAATGCATGCGAGAATGATGTCAATAAGCATGCATGGCATATGAATTTGTACAATGCCACATTCAAGACCAAAACCCCGCCGGCCATAAACACCATCACCTCCAATTCACCCTTTAATACCCTAGTTACAATACCCAACTCATTTAATTGAACTGCACCCATGAAGGTCTAGACTTTATTCAAAATAAACATATACGACTCCTTAAAGAATAAGACATTTAAGATTGTCATCATCAACCACAAGTTTTAATTTTGCCAAGATGCAAGAAAATTTAGCCATTTTCTCAACCTCCAAGTTGTTGCTCTTGAGGATATGGAAATAGTCCCTAGCCCAGAAACCAACCCTGATGGCATGGATACAAGTCAGAATTCTAGTTAGAAGATTATCTTTCAGGCATTATCCTTTAACTAGAAATTGAATCGTAATTTGAGAGTCACCTAAGATAACTATATCATCAAATTTTTTGTTCCTAGCAATAAGTAAGCCTTGGAGAAGCTCGTACATTTCAGCTTGGTTGTTTGAACATGAACTTAGCCCCTAATTGAATTTAACTTCGATTATTCCCTCAGGATTAATAATAATCCCTCCCCTTCCTGCCACCAGCAGGTTCCTTTTGAAAGTCCCGTCAAAATGCAAAATCCATTTACCTTGTAACCTCTTCCATTCTTCCAACTCTGGAGGTGACATTTGAAGCTTCTAGGGACAAGGGAAAATAGAGGAATCCAAAGGACACTTAAAAGAAGGGCCCTAGGATAGAGAGCCAACCCATTCTCTCTCAAGGGGGTCAAGCGGGGAGACTAGGGGAACATAATGGAGAACTAAACAGAGAGAAAGAGCTTCAAGGAAACAAAATGAAAGGAGCTAGAAATACCTTCAAATACCTCTGCATTTCTGGAAAGCCAAACATTCCAACACATGAACTTCGGGATGGACATCCAGATAGATTTGAATGCTAATTTGGATTGAAGGGAGCCCAAATAATACCTTTTCCATGTTCCAAAAAATCCATGAAGATCCAAAAGCCATAGAGTTCTGAAAAAATGGGGGGTCGGGGCCTGAGACTAGACATCTATTGTAAAGGAACATTTGATAAACAAGTGTTGGATAGATTCTTCCTGGGACTTGCAAAGGGGGCATCTTGATGGCCCTTGGATTCCTCTATGCTTCAGATTCTTTGAAGATAGGATTTTCCTTTGAGCTAGCAGCCAACAAAATGCATTTACTTTACATAAGGAATTAGGAGTCCATATCTTATCCCAAATTGAGGACTTCGGGGGAATATTAAAACTAAACAACATTTCTGAATAACCAGTCTTGATGGAGTAAGAGGAGCTCTTCCATCCTATCTTGTCTGGGAGAGATTTACAAATAGAGGCTCAACCACAATTTTTTTCTTTAAAAGGATTCCCAATGGTTTCAAGTTATCTGGGAGCTCCCCAAATCTCCATCTAATCCATGCACCTTCTTCATTCCATTGAGAGGCCCAGATAAGAGTTATGATGTCATGCTACAACATATAATCCCTAAGAGGCCTCAGATCTTCAAGCTAGCACAAGGGAGGATGGTTTATAATCGTATCATCTCACATGAAAATAGAATCTATATTCCCAGGAATCTAGTTGATATAAGAGTCTATTAGGTAAGAAAATGAATTAATTAATTTCCATATCGGTGACCAACACAACTGATGAATGTGGGTACTTGGCTTTTAGAATATGAACCCACAAAATATTTGGATGAGTCTTAAGAATCCAAGCCAATTTTTCTCCAAAATTTTTGTTTAATAGGGTTAGATCTTTGATTCCCAACCTTCCATGCATCTTTGGAGCATAGACAATGTTCCATTTGAATAGGTGATATTTCCTTCTATCTGATTTCCCTCCTTCCCAAAGAAATTTGTGAAGGAGATCCCCTAGTTTTTGCAGTATATATTTAGTAGCCAATAAAACAGATAAATGAAATAGTGGGATAGTTGTGAGAACAACTTTTGAGAGAATCACATGTCCTACCAAATTTATCCATTTTATTCCCCAGTTTTCCATTCTGCTTTTGATGTTGTCAATGATTTCATTCCACGCCCTTGAGGAATATTTTTTTAGGTTGATTGGGACCCCCAAATACTTGAACTCCTTTTATTCTATCAACACTTTGCATCCCAAATCTTCTTCAATTTTATTTTGTCTATAAGGGATTATATTCATGGTGTAAAATTGCGATTTTACCTCATTCAACAAGCCTCTAAAGGCCTCTAGGAATTGGTCCAACATTTTGTTGAATCTTTTTGCAATTATGAATGAGGCAGCGCCCTGGTAGAGTAGTGTCATCAAAAAATTGCCCATGATTAGTGCTCTTGGTCCCTTTCGAATAACATATCCCAGGAAATCATCATGTGCTTCGTTCATGTTCTAGTCTTCAATTGAGTGAATTGACCATAATAATGTAAAGGAAAGGGGACAATGGACAGCCCTGCTTGAGCCCCTGGGAGGCCTTAAATAATTTTGTGCCACGTCCATTTATTAAAGGGGTGATCCATGGAGCTTTGATACACAATGATACCCAATGAATAAAAAAATTTTGAAATCCCATCTACTTCATTACTTCGAATAAGAAACTATTATGGACTCTATCAATTGCATTGGCCATATTGATCTTCAAAACCATCCTCTGATCACCATGAGACCAACTTGAATTGATCACTTCTTGAATCATAATGATTTCATCAAAAACTTGTCTGTCAGGAACAAAAGCCCCTTGATTATCAGAAATAATGTCTAGGAGAATTTTCTTGAGTTGGAAGGTGAGAAGTTTGGAGATAATCTTATACGATACATTAGAAAGAGAGATGGGCCTGAAATGGCTGAAAGAGGAAGGATTTCTCTCCTTCAGGATCAAATCCAAGAAAACAAAATTGGCACCACCTCTTATACACAATTGTTTCAAAGAGTATCCAATCATTCTAACAACACCATTTTGAATCAGTTCCCAAAATTTATGGTAAACAGAGTAGGGTAGTCATCTAGTCCTGAAGCCTTATCAAAATAGAAGGAGAATATTACTTGACAAATTTCTTCTACAATAAGTTGGGTAATAAGATGCCCATTCATTTCTTTTGTGACCATTTTTAGGATACTTTCTAGCATATAATTTTTGGCATCTTCCAATCGTTGACCAATCTGGTAATATAGGGAGCTATAATTATTATATGATGCCTCTTAATTTCTTGGAAATTGTCCAATTTTTGTCCTTAAACCTGAATCTTAGAGATGGTGTTCTTTCTTTCTCTATTTTTGGCTTGATTATGGAAGAATTTGGTGTTCCTATCCCTTGCCTAGAGCTAGATACTTCTGGATTTAAGCCTCCAAAATGCTTCTTCCTTCCTGATATGAGTATGACAGTCTTGGAAGGTATTCATTTCTTGATGTAAAAGCATGGGGCAACCTCCTCTGGTTCCACCCTTGATTGAATCTGCTCCATTTAAGATTGTGACAAGAGCACAGATTTTTGGTGTGCAACTTTCCCTTTTTTTATCCAATTTTCAATGTCCATATTTAAACTTTTAATTTTGGTTTCCAAAATAGTAATAGGGGTACCATCTACCCACTGGTTCCATGATCCAAAATCTTTTGCTTATAGATATGTTAAAGAATTACATGCATAAATTGTAGCTTAACATAGAAAACTTAATGTGCACATGAGACAAGAGGAGGAACACATAAAGCATGAAAGAAGACATCAAGAATTGATAATGGAGTTCGTCCAACTTGGACTACGTCTCTGGGCCCTGCTCAATCAATGTGGAGGCCTTCATTCATTAAATGGCATGAAAAAGAAGAGTACAAGCATCAGTTACAAAAAGGAGTCTTATACCTCCATATTGAAAAATGGTCGAAAAATGATTAACTCTGATGGAGAAACGGACAATGACATTGCGTTTGTGGTGTCGAGAGGTGCTAAAACCATATAAAATTTGTCAAATTCCGACAAAATCAAAATTCGACCCTCCTGCAAAATTCTGCCTCGAACAGCGTGCACTGCATCCTCTCCTGAGCAAATTGAAAATTGTGTTTTAAATAGAAATTGGGTGACAAATTTCCCAATAAATCTGTTAGCGGAGTTGGTTGTGATCCGATTTAATAAGGAGGAGGTCAAAAGGTCAAACCCCGCCTCCTCCTTTTTTTATACATTATAAACCAACCCTCTTTTTTTTTAAATAAATTTGTTTTTGGTTAGGTCAGGCCCACCTTGGGCGGCCCGCCCACCGCACCTCCATGCTCCATCTCCAAATTTGTTTGGTAATGGGCCATTGGTTTTATTTATTAATGTGGGTTGGGTTGTTGGTTTTGGGTTGGTTCCGCGCCCCAAGGGCCGGCCGACCCACTGCGCTCCCATTTAAGTGTTGTTTCAATAGTTTTTGGGAGGGGCCGGGGGTCATGGCCTACCCCTCCACTAATTATATCATGTGGATAGAGTTGGGTGATAGGGTTCGTGACCTTCCACCACCTTTTTTATTATTTTTTTATTATATATAAAACAAATTGCATTTTTTTGGAAATTTGGTTTTGGACCAAAGGAGTCTTTTTAACTGGGCCATGATTTTGCCCGGAATTTGGCCGGAGTTGGCCAGGTTCTATCTATCTGAAAAGTGCATATTGTCCTCGTTAAACTTGCCCAGTCATCAAAAGTCAACCCAACTTTAATTGCCTCTATCTCCTTCATCCGGACTCGGATTGGAGTGTCGTTCGCACCGTTGGAATCAGGGCAACGAGCACTTCGATCTCATGTCAAGTTCATCATCTTTCCATCACTTAGAATTTTGAGCTTTTTCCATGCCATTGTGTTTGAAGATCCACCTGGATCAATCCTCCCCATTGAGGAGCTTTTGTACCACAAAAAGCTTTATCAGTCAATTGGCAAGTGAGGGAATTGTTCCCTCACTCTTTCCTTCTCCATCCATTTTCCCTTGCTAGGGTGCATCCCCTTGAAACCAACTTGAAGGTATTCCACATCTCCCTGTCGTGAAGTCCTGGTTCTTCTATCAAGGATTATGTATTCAGGTAACTCACCAAGATACTCTGGTGCAAAATCATCAACTGTAGGAAATATGCCCACCTCCTCGGTGTCCATAATCAATGGTAGCTCATACAGCCCTAATTTCTCCATATTCACTATAGAGTACATTTGCATATATATCGAAAAATCGAGAAGAAAGTCATTGTTTCCAATCTTCTCCAAAATGGTGAATGGACCATACCGGATTGGTCACAACTTCTTCCCTTCTCCCTTCATCCTATCCTTGCTTATATGAAACCACACTTTGTCGCCCACTTGAAATTGATGGTCAACTTGGTGTTTTTCATGTCAAGCCTTGTAACGGGCTTGACTTTTCTCCAACTACTCCTGTACTACTTGGTGAATCAACTGGATCCGTTGATTGAATTGTTGTGCTTTTTCCCTTTCATCACGTCCACTAGAGTCATCTTCCCTTCTAAAGACCATATCAAAAGGGTCTTTTGGCAGGTAGCCAAAACATGTCTCAAATGGTGAATGATGTGTAAATGAGTGCACTGCTTGGTTGTAGGAATGTCGCACATATGGAAGATGTTCATCCCACAACTTAGGGTGTTTTCCATAATAGCCTCGCAACAAATGTACCACGGTGCAATTGATAACCTCTGTCTATTCGTTAGTCTGTCGATGAAATGTCGTGCTTCTTTTCAACTTGGTGTCCATCATCTTCCACAAGCTAGTCCAAAACTCTTCGAGAAAGCGAGAGTCTCGATCTGACACAATCGATGTGGGCAACCCAAAATGGACCAAAACATGTTGAAAGAAAAGATAAGCAGTCTGCGTTGCAGTGATCTGCTTTTTACAAGGCATTAAAATACACATCTTACTAAAACAGTGAACGATGACTTACAAATAGTCATGACTTGTTCTGGACAAAGGACAAACCTCCTACAAAATCCATCGACACACTTTCCCATGGACGACTCGGAATAGGGAGTGGTGTGTAGAGCCTAAGTTTTCTATTAGAGGGCTTTGAAATAGAACACATCACATATCCCTTTACATAACGAGTCACAATGTTCTTCATATGAGGCCAAAAACAAAATCTGTGTACATGACACAAAGTTTTTTCAATACCAAAATGACCAGACACAAGGGAGGTGTGGGCCTTCCAGATTACATGTGATCCAAAAATGAATCTTGGATAAACCTCTAAGTCTAAAAGACTTCATATAAGATGTAAAAGGTGCCAAATGGCACAAATCCTTTGTAAATTAGAGGAAAATCACAAGTTGCTCTTGCAAATAGTCTCATTGCAGAGATCTCCTCATTCTGAATCCAACGCAACTTGAATGGGCGAAAATAGACTTCAGATGAAGAAGTTATCATAAAAAGAAGTTCCCCTTTGTTCTTTGGGAATGAGGAAAAAATCTAAAGAAATAAGGCCTATCGGAGGCTTAAGTCAACAATAAACAGGAGCCATCAGATCTGGTCAATCAACGGTCCAAATCTGATCAGCAAATTGCAATTGGTGGTGGCAGTCGGCGGATATCAACACATGGTATATGTTTATTGTGATAGCGATATCACAATCGGTGGTTATAGTGAAGTGCATATTAAATGGCCGGGGTATGTGCGATGTGCAATTGCAACAAGTCGCATCACAATATCACATCGACAAAGCACCAAAGGGAAGGCTTACAGAGACCGAAGACCGAGCGACTTGCGATTGTGATATCGCAGTATCGCATCGGTGCATTACAGAGGAGCGGCTATATATATATATATATATATCTATCTATCTATCTATCTATCTATCTATATATATATATTTATATATATATATATATATATATATATTATATATATATATATTATTATTATATATATGCGATGCAATTTTTCAGACCCGATAAGATTATAAACGGTATTCCATATGTTTTGAGATCCGCCCAACTGTAGTCTTATGTGTATTTTCAATATTTTTAATGTATTTCTAAAATATAAAGGGAAACCTTGGAACAAGGAAGGAGTGACTTGCGATAGCAATTGCAGGCAGACCCGATATTGTAATAAAGTGCATTTATGAATATTTGAAGTCCTGGAACAATGTTCTCTGTAGAGTTTTCCTGTGTTAGTGCATTTTTCCTGTGTAAGCCAAGAATGCCAAAGTTTGGGGATTTCAAGCGCCAATTTCTCCTTCCGTTACAAAATAGTGGCATCCATCTCTGAGGGTGTTTAGCAATGATTGCTAATGCTTAGAGAAGGGATTTGAGCGGATTGTGGCTAGAAGACAGAGAGTCGGAGAGAGAAAATAAACCAACAACCTCGATTTGGCTTAAAAAAGCATAGAACAATAGAGACAGGGAGTTTTTTTTTATTGTTGTTGATTGTTGTGGGTTGCTGAGGTTGTTTTGTTGCTGAAAGTGAAGCCAAGGTGAAGGGGGCAACACAGAAGCAAAAAGGCAGCCGAGGGAGTCACTTGGAAGTCAAGTGAAAAGCCAAGAGGGTTGTAACAGACAGAGAGCCAAAGAAGCCAGAGCCGAAGAGCCTGAGCCAGAGCCAAAGTCAGAGCCAAAGAGCTAAAACCAAGAGCGAAGAGCCAAACCTAAGAGCCAGAGCCAAGAGCCAGAGCTTCAAGAGCCAAGGGATAAAATGGTATTTGAACCCATTGTTTATGTGTAGAACAACATGATTTAAGCCAAGAGCTTGTAAAAAGGACTTATACCATAACCCCAGAGAGCCTAGTTGAATTGACTAGAGCTCACGGAGATGTAGCCCAAGAGTTATGGGTGAACGCCTAATTAAATTGTTGTTTTTGTGTGATTGTTTATTGTTGCACTGTTTACTTTTATATGCATTTATATATCAGTTTAAGCACATCAACTTACAACACAGACAATAGATTTTAAAGCATATAATCAGTTTAAATCAAATACCAACATACACCTATATTTTCAAGCATTTTTAATTCCGCATTGGTTAATCATGAAGGCTTGGGAATTTTTAAAGCTTTGGAAGTGGAAGAGGTTCTTGTAAGCTAGACAATAAGCATAAGAGCCCCATTTTCAGATCAGGTTGGTATCAGAGCTTAGGTTTGATTAACCCCACCTTCAAAGAAGGTATTATCAGAATGCTTGATTGACAAAGAAAATACTGCTTGTCTGAAAGGTGTTTAAACAGCGAGAGGTTGATTGTATGCTTGTGTTGCAGACTGACTATTTTCTGAGTTTGCAGAGGTAAAGGGAAAGATGTTGATAGCTTAGTCCAAGAAGGACAAGAAGTAAAGAGAGATGAAGGCACTCTTCTTATCCCAAAGGAACTCAAGGCAATCTTTGGAGCACAAGAGGTTTGTTGCGAAAGGTTGCTGAAAATGCTCTTTATTTATTTTGTTGAAGTTTTTTTGTTGTTCATTGACATAATGACAACTTCTACAAGTGGGTCCTCAAATTCTACCTTCTTCACAAGATTCTTTGATGAAGACATAAAGTAAGAATTTTCCACGATGATGGATATGGTGAGAGAAATGTTTGAGGATGGAAGGAAGAGCAACATGCTTAGAGAGCAGTTGAATTCCATGAAGGAAGAGAAGCAGTTTCTTTTTGACAGACTACAGGAAATGGAGAGGCAACTTCATACTTCAAATATGAACTTGAAAATGATGCATGAGTTGGAGACATGGCTCTTTGTTGCCCAAGAAGCCTTATTCAAGTATCATTTTGAAGAAGAGGTAAACCATTCACGTTTGTCTTCAAATTCCTCTGAGAATGCTTATATTGGTTCTTTTGAAAAACATACTAGAGGCATAGATTCCAAGTTAATGTCCAAGATGGGCTATGAAGGAAAGGGCTTGGCAAAGCATGCACAAGGTATTTTTAAACCAATTATGGTTGAGGAAAGGCCTAAGTATTTGAGTCTTGGCTATGGGAAATCTTATGGAGAGAGTTCCAAAGCTGCCATGAAGGCCATTGAAACAACTCCAAGGAGGGGTTGCAATGCAGAGTGTGAAGGTCGTATTCAAGAGGAATGCAATGGCTTGAAACATCATTTTCAGGATGCAGGTGTTCAGAAGCACACACTTGAACCAAAGAGTTGGGGAGACTCTAATAGCTTTGAAGAGATTGATGGTGTTCCAAAGGGAGCCACTTCTTCATTTGCTTCACCTCCTCTTGAAGGCAATAAAGGTGAAAGAGAAAGGTATAAATCTGGTTCTAAACACCTTCCTTTTGATTTTGCAAAGCATGATAAATTTCCACATAAGTATGGGGAAAGAGTTGCATGTTCCTTTTGTGGTTTGGATAACCATAATGTTTCTAGATGTTGGAAGAGAATGGCCACATACAAGAAACTTTTGAAGGAAAAGAAGCAAGAATCCAAAGGTCCATTGGACAAGGCAAATCACTTTGTCAAGAGGATGCACATGCAGTGCACTTACTGCTGTAAGCAAGGACATCTTGCCTCAAAATGTTGGACTCTGAATCCATCAATGCTTCCACCAAAGCTGAAGAAATTGGAAAGAGAAGATGGAATAAATGGAAGTGAAGATTCCATGAATGATGTGTCTCAGAATGATTCACATGATGATGTTGATGTGCAGACAAAGGTATTACCTTTGAAAGGGACTAGTAAGAAATGAGTAGAGTTCTTATCCGATTAAGATTGCATGTCTATTGATGCATCTACATTATATTTCGTTTCAGCTTCAAAAGTACAGTGTACTTAAGTGAAAGTTGAAGTATGAAATGCATGCATGAGTAGGAGATGCATGAACACAGGGATGTTGATGATTTCCTTGTTTTTGAACATGTATGTGTAATTAACTTGCAGGGTTGATTGCTTTGACATGCATGTGATGCCATGTTGACTTAGATGAAGTTAACTTGGGCTCCAAATGGAGATAATGATGAAGTGTTTCATCTTTTGAAAAGAGTCCTAATGGTCTTTTCCTACATGCTTGACTTGAAGGGTCATTTGTTTTAAAGGCATGTTTTGTGGGCTTGTTGTCTATTCCATCATTTGTATGTAGATGTAAAACAAGGAGGTGTTCACAAGATGTGAAATCTATTTCTTTTGTTGAAGCAGGAGTTTATTCCATCCAATTGTTGTCTGTATACCTGTTGTTGTTAACAGTTGTTGTTGGCAGCTTTTCAAACAGGTACAAATGAAAGTTTTGTGGAGCAGTTGTACTTCACATTTGTTTGAGCCACCTTGGATCAATGATCAAGGCAGAGAAGTTCAAACTACCTTCTATGACCATTTCAGGAGAAGTTCTGCAGGAAGGCAAGAAGGAAGACAACTCTTCCCAGGAAGACCAGCCCATCGAAGAAGGGAAGTGGTCAGAAACTTTGGGTCAGAGTAACTATGCAAGGAAAGTGTAGGGAGGCTGAAAGAAGAGGGTGAGTCACTCTCATTTACTATTCAGATTAGTATATCAGTCTTTTGGAGACCAAAAGTTCTTTTAGTGGGAAGGCATGATCCAAAAATGGATCCTGGATAAACCTCTAAGTCTAAAAGACTTCATATAAGAGGTAAAAGGTGCCAAATGGCACAAATCCTTTTTAAATCAGAGGAAAATGAAAATATCAGTCTGCTTTTGGAAATAGTTTCATTGCAGAGATCTCCTCATTCTAAATCCAATGCAACTCAAATGGGCGAAAGAGGACTTCAGATGAAGAAGTTATCATAAAAATAACTTCCCCTTTGTTCGTTGCGAAAGAGGAAAAAATCAAAAGAAATAAGGCCTATCAGAGGCTTAATTCAACAATAAATAGGATCCATCATATCTAGTCGATCAACGGTCCAGATCCGATCGGAAAATCACAATCGGCAGTGGCAGTGGGCAGATATCAGCACATGGTATATGTTTATTGCTATCGTGATATCGCAATCGGTGGTTACAGTGGAGCGCATATTAAATGGTCGGGGTATGTGCAATGTGCGATTGCGACAAGTCACATCGCAACATCGCATCAGCGAAACACCAAAGGGAAGGATTACGAAAATCAAAGACCATGCGGCTTGCGATTGTGATATCGCAATATCGCTTTGGCACATTACAAAGTAGCGGATATATATATATATATATATATATATATATAATATATATATATATATATATATATATATATATATATATATATATATATATATATGCGATGCGATTTTTCAAACCCGATAAGATTATTAACAATATTCCATATGTTTTGAGATTCGCCCAACTATAGTTTTGTGTGTATTTTCAATATTTTTAATGTATTTCTAAAATACAAAGGGAAACCTTGGAACAAGGCCTGAGAAACTTGCAATAGCGATTGCATGTATACCCTATAATGTTATAAAGCGTATTTATAAAGATTTGAAGTCCGGGGAACAGTTTTCTCTACAGATTTTTCCCGTGTTAGTGCATTTTTCCTGTGTAGGCCGAGAATGCCAAAGTTTGGGGATTTCAAGCACCAATTGCCCCTTTCGTTACAGAATAGGTGGCATCCATCACTAAGGAAATTTAGAAATGATTGATAATGCTCAGAGAAGGGATTTGAGCAGATTGTTGTTGGAAGACAAAGAGCCGGAGAGGGAAAATAAACCAACAATGCTGATTTGGCTTAAAAAGCCACAGAATAACAAAAACAGGGAGTTTTGTTTTGGGTTGTTGTTGATTGTTGTAGGTTGCTGAGGTTGTTTTATTATTGAAAGTGAAGCCAAGGTAGGTAGCCAAGGCGAAGGAGGCAGCGCAGAAGCAAAAAGGCAGCTGAGGGAGTCACTTGGAAGTCAAGTTAAAAGCCAAGAGGGCTGTAACAGATAGAAAGCCAAAGAAGCCAAAACCAAAGAGCGAGAGTGAGAGCCAAAGTTGACGAGCCAGAGTCAGAGCCAAAGAGCCAGAACCAAGAGCCAAGAGCCAGAGCTTCAAGAGCCAAGGGATAAAATGACGTCTGAACCCACTGTTTCTGTGTAGAACAACATGAGTTAAGCCAAGAGCTTGTCAAAAAGACTTATACCATAACCCTAGAGAGCCTAGTTGAATTGACTAGAGCTCACAGAGATGTAGCCCAAGAGTTGTGGGTGAACTCCTAATTAAATTGTTGTTTATGTGTGATTATTTATTGCTGCATTGTTTATTTTTATATGCATTTATATATCAGTTTAAGCAAATCAACTTACAACACAAACAATAGATTTTAAAGCATATAATCAGTTTAAATCAAATACCAGCATACACCTATATTTTCAAGCATTTTTAATTCCGCATTGGTTAGTCATGAAGACTTGGGAATATTTAAAGATTTGGAAGTGGGAGAGGTTCTTGTAAGTTAGACAAGAAGCCTAAAAGCCCCATTTTCAGATCAACATGTACCCTTTCTCCTGTGGGTATGCATAATTTTCCAAGGGGATACAACAGTTTCCCCTGCAAGTGATAGTTGTCCACCTGTGAACCATGGGTTAGTTTTGCATAAATCTCCTTAAAGTCATCATCGTTAGCATATTATTCAACACAAGTTTTCTAAAGATAACGAAGAATTATGCAAAATAACAGAAGCAGAAATAGGAGGGCGAGATAGCATATCGGCCACTTTGTTGCGAGTGCCCTTCTTAAACTTTATTACCAAATGAAAGTGTAGAATAAAACCCATGCACTTGAAATGATGATATTGCTACAACCTGGTCTGTGACTGAAGATACTGCAAGGGCTGATGATTCGTATGGATGATGGTCTCCTTGCCAATTAGGTAGTGTTTCCACTTTTTCACACTCTAGACCAAGGCATATAATTCCTTGTCATAAGTGGGATAGTTTATCATAGCCTGAGAGAAATTCTCAGAATGGTAACATATCAGCTTCCTTTGGTGTCTGTCTCGATCTCGAATGGCTGTTGGAGATCTGGTAAGGCCAAGAACGGTGTTGTGCTGATCTTTCCTTTCAATGTTTCGAAGGACTTTTGTTGCTTTCCTCCCCATTGAAATACTTGCTTTACACTTGTCAATGCGTGTAAAGGTGTTGCAATAATAAAGAAATTGGCAATAAATCTCCTCTAATACTATACTGCACCCAAAAGATGCAAACCTCAGTTACACTAGTAGGTTTAGGCTAACTTACAATTGCTTCAACTTTAGAAGGATCAATTTTTAGCTAACCATGACCAACAATATGACTTTGATAAACCAAAGAAGTTTTTCCAAACTCACAAAGAGACAATTTTACATAGAGTTTTTCATTTTTCAATACATTAAACACTTTATTCACATGACATACATGTTCATTCCAAATTTTACTAAAGACAAGGATATCATCTAGATATACAAGAACAAATTCATCAATCAAAGGCCTAAATATATCATTCATGACCCTCATGAAATTGGTTGGAGCGTTGCAAAGTCCGAATGGCATCACCATCCATTCGAAAAACCCCTATTTGGTCTTGAAGGAAGTTTTCCACACATCCTACTTTGCAATTCGGACCTGGTGATAACCACTACGCAAATCCAATTTGGTGAAATAGATAGCATTCTTTAACTAATCTAATAAGTCATCAATACAGGGAAGAGGGTAACAATTTTTCATCATGATTTTATTTAGTGCTCAATAATCCACACACATCCTCCATGTGCCATCTTTCTTTGGCACTAAGACAATCGGTGAGCCGCATGGAGAAGTGCTCGGTCTAATGACCCCTTGGTTCAATAGTTCCTGCACCTGTTTTTTTATCTCCTCGATGTCAATGGTCGACATCCTATACATGCCAATATTTGGTAAAGGAGCATCATGCTGCAAATGGATCTCATGTTGGATTTCCCTCTTCAGAGGTAATCCCTTTGGTTCCTGAAACATCTCATCATATTTAGAAATTAATTCACATAATTCCTTTTTATGTGCATGATCACAACCTTGGAAAGCATCGGATAATTCTGCATCTTTTCCCCTTACAATCATAAGCATGCAACCCTTACTGGAGTTCACCAACCTCTTCATTTGTCCTACACTTACAAGGCTAGCACTAATTTTAGTTTGATGAGCCCTTACAATATATTCTACCCCATCTTTTGTGATTTGGTATTTGTTTTCATGATGAAAGAAGATTGCCTTTCTATCATATAGATATGGACTCCCTAACACCATGCCACAGATATACAATGGTATCACATCAAATTTTACCTCATCCACTAACTTAGAAACAATCACAAATTTAACCTTACACTGCTTAGTTACATTCAATTTTTCTTTATCATGTATCCATCCAAGTAGGTAAGGTTTTGGATGTGGTGTAGTTTCGAAGCCTAGCTTCTTTACCAAGGACTCTGAAATTAAGTTTTCTTGGGATCTGGTATCAAATAGAGTTTCTACTTTTGTATGATTTATGATAACTCTAAAATGAAATAGCTCAATTCTCTTTCATTCATTACGAAGGGACTTGTCTATTGAACTAGTGCCTTCATGTGATTCAGAATTAACATGAGGTGTAAGAGTACCTTTTGTTCCTGCTGCTGTGATCAATGCTTCATCTCCCGAATCGGATCCAAGGTCTTACTGCATAATTTCCACTATCTTCTGCTTGCCTTTTCCTCCATACTTATTTGGTCTCTTTTCCGGGTACTCTTTCCAATAATGATCGTCGTCATGACCTTCCTTTTTGCACTAATTTCAATAAGGTCTTTCTCCTTCATATTTCTTGGTTGATGACGTCCTCTTCTCCTTTCCTTTTCCTTTCACTTTGGGTTTTCCATTTGGAGGTTTGAAAGGTGGTTTCTTGAAATGATCATCTCTTTCATTTTTGCCCCTGTTCTCAAGATGAATTACCTTCACACTGGCGGAGTCAATAGTAGTTGGTTCAAACAATAATAATGAATGTCTAAGGTAACTATGTAATGATCCAATATACTTATTTACTACTTCAGGTGAGTCAAGTGCAATGCCCAAATTAAGTGCCTTTTTTCTAAATTCCTTTGTAAATCTTTGAACATCCTGACCTCTGCCTTGCCTTAAGTATTGCTAATCCATTAAGGCATTTTGTTTGTAACCCAAGGGATAGAATTGTTCCTTTAATGCAGAAATGAAATTAGGCCATGAGGAAAGAAGATTACCCACACTCTTACTGCTTCACAATTTTCTCTCCGACCAAACTAAAGCGGTGCTACTCAACCGAAGATAGGCTAGCTGAATCTTTGCATCGTCTCCATCGATTTGCTGAATCCTACAATAGATTTCAATCTGACTAATCCAGTTGTTAAGATTTTCTGTATTACTTTCATCGTTAAACATGGGAAGATCAAATTTGACATCTAATTTAAAGAAAGGTTTCTTAGATGCATCCCTTGAATTTCTATGATTATGGTGATGAGAGGAAGAAGAACTTTCACTCGTGGAAGGAGAAGGAGTGTTTTCTTCTCCACCATTTCCATCCATTGAACCTTGTTCTTCTGGTTTTCTCTCTTCTGCTTTCTCCAGCCTTGAAAGCAACTGACTGACATTCTCAACCATTGAATAAACGGTTTTGCGGAAATTGCGCTCCTCTTCAAGACAAGCCTCTTCATCTGCCATGTTTCTCCTTCGATGTGCATGCCCCGCTTCGGGATCGAAAGACTTTAGTTTCTCTTCGCCTCTTTGGAGCCTATTTCTTGTTAGCATACAAACATGCAATTCACATGTAAAAAAAAGACTTTCTCTGATACCACTTGATCCAAAATCTTTTGCTTATAGATGTGTTAAAGAATTACATGCATAAATTGTAGCTTAACATAGAAAACTTAATGTGCACATGAGACAAGAGGAGGAACACATAAAGCATGAAAGAAGACAACAAGACTTGATAACGAAGTTCGTCTGACTTGGACTACGTCTCCGGGCCCTGCTCGATCAATGGGGAGGCCTTCATTCATTAAATGGCATGAAAAAGAAGAGTACAACCCTACGTTACAAAAAAGAGTCTTATACCTCCATACTGAAAAATGGTCGAAAAATGTAGAACTTTGATGGAGAAACGGATAGCGCCATTGCATTCGTGGCATCAAGAAGTGTTGAAACCATATAAAATTTGTCAAATTCTAACAAAATCAAAATTTGGCCCTCCTGCAAAATTCTGCCTCAAACTGTGTGCACTACCTCCTCTCCTGAGCACATTGAAAACTGTGTTTTAAATAGAAATTGGGTGAAGGATTTCCCAATAAATCTATTAGTGGAGTTGGTTGTGATCCAGTTTAATAGGGAGGAGGTCAAGAGGTCAAACACTACCTCCTCCTATTTTTTTACATTATAAACCAACCCTCTTTTTTTTTAAATAAATTTGTTTTTGGTTGGGTTGGGCCTGCCTTGGGCGGCCCGCCCACTGTACCTCCATGCTCCATCTCCAAACTTTTTTGGTAATGGGTCGTTGGTTTTATTTATTAATGTGGGTTGGGTTGTTGGTTTTGGGTTGGGTCTGCACCCGAAGGGCCGACCCACCCACTCCGCTCCCATTTAAGTGTTATTTCAACAGTCCGTGGGAGGGGCCGGGGGTCATGGACCACCCCTCCACTAATTATATCATGTGGATAGAGTTCGGGAGGCGGGTTTTGTGGCCCACCACCCCCTTTTTTTATATTTTTTTATTATGTATAAAACAAATTGCATTTTTTTGGAAATTTGGCTTTAGACCGAAGGAGTCTTTCTAACTAGGCCACGATTTGGCTCGTAATTTGGCTGGAGTTGGCCAGATTCCATCTGTCGGGAAAGTGAAAATTGTGTCCTCATTAAACCCGCCGAGTCATCAAAAGTCAACCCAACTTTTACTGCCTCTATCTCCTTCATCCATACTCAGATTAGAGTGTCGTTCACACCATTGGAATCAGGGTGACGAGCACTTCGATCTGAAGTCAATTTAATTTCCTTTCCACCACTTTGAATTTTGAGCTATTTCCATGCCATTGTGTTTGAAGATCCACTTGGATCATTCCAACAATGACTCACCGGATCGATAAAATCATGGTTTTTCCACTAGAGGGATGAAAAACTGAATGTAATGGGACCATAATTCAGGCGAGGGTTTAGAGAGATTTTTATAGGTTGATGATCAGATCCATTCCAAGGTAGAATATAGGAGAGGAGAGACAAATTTGCAGAGAGGAAGGATTTGAAACCAAAAAATGATCTAGCCTAGAAGCAACATGCCTAGGACCTCATCGCTTATTGTTCCAAGTGTAGAAAAATCTTGAAGGCTTGACACTAATAATCAATAATGAGTTGATAAGTCTTCCATGGACTCATGGAAAGGACCTTTGATAATCAAACCTCCACTTTTTTCTTTATGATGCAAAATGGTATTGAAACCCCCTCCCAAAATGAAATTTTCCCCAATCTTAGAATCCTTGATAGCTAGGAGGGATTGCCAACAATCTTTCTTTTCTCTAAACTGCACTAGCATGTAAACATTAATAAAGGAACATACCATATTAAGGGTGATGCATTGAAAACTATTTGTGATCCAATGTCTAGTCTTGTAGCTCCTTAACAACTTCCATTGGTTTGGATCCCACATCGTGCTTATACCTCCTGATGCCCCATGGGAGCTCTCCGTGACCAAATCACATTTATTCTAGATTTGTCTATGAATGGATGCTATATCAACCTCATCCATTTGTGTTTCGTGTAAAAGGGCTACCATTGGTTTCTCCTTCATGATTAAGATTTTTTCTTTGCTTATTCTTTTCCTGGAACTGAGCCCTCTGCAATTCCAAGAGACAATATTCATGGCTTAGTTTTTGGAAAGAGTAGCCCCTTTTGAGGGTCCCACGTTTCCATCCATTTTCCCTTCTTTACTCCCATGATCCACAATCTTCCTAGGGATAATATTTGGGTGTCTAAGCTCTTTTTCTTTCTCTGTTTTCTCTTTTATGATTTCCCTGTTGGACTTCCTTCCATATTGTCAAGCCTTCCTTTCTAATTTGTTGGCTTTCTTAGCCTCTGATTTCTCTTCTGTTGAGCTTAGAATTTGAGCAGGAATTGTTGCTTCTTTAGAAGAAAGATATGCCTCATCCTCCTCCTCAGAGGATGCATCGCTTGAGTTTTCATTCGAAAAAGGAATATTAGGACCTTGGGAAGCCGGTTGGGGGGGAACTTTTTGAGATGGAAACAACCCTTCTTTAATTTTTAAGGAGGAAGGATCTTCAAATTAGTTCATGGAGCCTTTCTGACTTCCAATCTGGCTTAAGTTTGCCTTATTTCCCTGATCCTCTACACCACTCCCTGCATTCTTAGAATTCTATGCTTGTTTCCCTTGAATTGTTCTTTGTTGTTGATGTTGGCCCTTACGCTTCTTGGTATGTTGCCACTAATCTCCTTGATCTCCTTGAGTTTCTTGTGTTCTCAGATCTTTGGAGTAGCTTCTAGTAAAGTGGTCATATTCATGGAAGCTATGGCATTTAAAAGGAAGCTGATCATAATCCACTTCTTGAATGTGATTCTAATCATCCATGAAAAGATTTATTACCGTTGTATTGTAGCCTCTACAACAACACCCAAAATTTTGGGCATAATCAAAATTTCAGGCTGCCCTCTACTTTCCTAAAGCCATAAGGGTTCCGATCACATTTTGTGTTGGAAAATTTCCCCGCTACCCAATTTTTCTCAAATCCTATCTGTGCCCTGCTCATGCAATCCATATCACATTGATGAATTAGGGTTTTGTGGGCGGCTTCTTCGATAAGGCATTACAAGCCTCATGCACCTTCATGCTTCATCTCTCAACAAGAATTGTCGTAAGGTGAATATACCCTATGTTATTGAATGATGACCTCTCCGTAACTACTTTAGGGTTAGGAAAGCATGTCTTCACTCACACACATGTTAAATCCTAAATTATCATGATGAAAGTCTCAACTATATTCTAATGTACTCCCAATCTTTAACATGCTTTCTCTTGAGCATTCTTCTGATTATACCTACCATTGCATCATGTAGAAAAAGTAATTACATATCACATCACCTACAATCATCAAGTTCATTTATGTGCAAGTTAATTTATGTGCTTGACTGAGACATTATTAAGAAAAAGACCCTATTGGGGTATGAAAAGCTAATCCTTCACATGTTACCAAATTCCCAAAGTATTGCCATGTAAAAAGACATTAAACTCATATGCATATCCTTTGAATGTTACATGTGCTTCCTTTATTCTTGTCATGCATCTTCGTTTTATTTTTAAATATAAAAATTATTACATGATATCATTTAACTAACTTATGGCCACTTTGTGCCATGCAAGACCAGCAAAGTAACCCACTCAAAGTTGCAAAGTAACACACTCAAATTTCTTATTAAGGCCAATTAAGCTCTCTATTCCCTGCACATGGGATGGAGAGGTGTTTTAAATGGGATGGAGAGGTGTTTTAAAATGTAACCTGAGGCAGAAGACATTTAAAGCATGTGTTTCCTCCTAAGAGGTCACAGGTTCAAAACCAGAGGGGGATAGAGTATGTATGCCTTCGTAGACTTAGCATTCAAATCGCTGCGCGAAGGTGGGTCCCTTGTCCCACAAACAAGGGGGTCTCATACACCAATTTGGTGTCTCGCTTGGCAGTGACCTTAAAAATGGATATTATTATTATTATTATTATATTATATATATATATATATATATATAAATTCCAAGCGTTGTAGAAGTGTGATGGTACGGCAAGCCAACTTTTTGCGTGAAGCAAATTTCTCCTTTATATATACATATATATATATGTATTCTCGAGCAATCACCCAGAGAGGGCTATGAAAATTTATATCTAAACCAACTGCTATGGGAATGTGGTATATATATATATATATACACCCAAGAGGCCAAAAATGGCAACAAAATGGCTGAACAGAGCTGTTACGCCAAGTGTGGTTCAAGCTTCGTTGGTACGATTAGATTGGAATGTAGAAGACATAGGTACGAGATATGGGATGGCATCTGAAGGTAAAACGAATCAATGCGGAATTCAGCAAAGGCATCATACGCTAGGTCATATGTTGACACAACGCTGGAGGAAGAGACAACGGAAAAGTGACATGTTTTACATTGATAATTTATATATGCACCTGACAAGGCGATGTGTAACATACCAATGCAAGAGGGAAGCACCACATGTTACAGTCATCCAGTGAAAGATCATGACACGTTGGGAAATCACATGTTGGGTCGATGCCAATGGTGATAAGAGGGTTCCTCATTTACACATGACAGTGCGCCATAGATTGTGTGTAAGAGCGAAGGATGATAATGCAAAAGAGATAATATATCCCTGTGGTGTCCACTATTCAAACGCGTTGTAAGCAAAAATGGAATAGGTGCGAATTGCTACACCAAAGGCTGAGTATCGACGACGATATAAAACCATGCAACCACCATAGCCACCTGCACACACTCCAACATTGAGGTGGTTTAAATATTGGACTTCTTGGAACGGGTTGGATCGTATTTTGATTGCGCATTGGCAAGGCATTCAGGCAGACAACAAAATGTAAGGAACATACAAAATGAAAATACATGTGCATGTGAAGAACGCAGGAAGAATTTTGAGCAACGATGAACAAGTTGCAGTCTTGGTTTCGATCAAGGTATTCTCCATAAATGCGTCTATGCAATGTATACGCCAGTCGCATCCCTAACATGCAACCTCTCTCAAGGTCACACAATCGCATTATAAAGCTTTAGAAAAGCCTCCAAAATGCGACTTTCACTAGATCGCGACTATGTGACCTACCAGGGTCACATATAATTCTCCACAGACTGCGATTCTGGAACCCACTCGGTGACTAAAAGTAAGCATGGCTCTCACCTCCCTTGATAGTTCAAAGGAGCTACTACAATCGGAAAGCCTCGGATAAGCAAACAATCCAAAACTATACCTTTTGACCCTTTTTTGGTCATTATAATAGGTCTGCAATGTCCCTTGACTATCACCAGAATGATGAAGGCCTTATTGTGCTGTTATGGGAAAGTGAAATCGCATAGTTATCCAATTCGAATTCGAATTGGATTGGATACCCGAAAAATGAGACTGCGTAAAATTCAATACTGAGGAAAAAAAAGTTGAGAATATACCTCTGTTTTTTTATAAGTTGGTGAATCTTGAAAATCAGGTTTATCTTTTTTTGGTTGATAAGTGGGTGAATCCTGAAAATCAGGGTTACCTTGTGGCTGAAAGGCCACGGGCATCTAAGTCATCAAAGTCACACGGGAATCGCACCAGCCTAAGCCGCACCAACGGAAACCATACTGGATTTTTTGTATCGGCAAGACTAGAACCAGCGACTTTTGCTTACGGAGCACTACCATGCTGGATTTTTGGTATGGGCAAGACTAGAACTCATGCTACATGCTGGATTTTTGGTATCGGCAAGACTAGAACCAGCGACTTTTGCTTACTGAGCACTACCATGCTGGATTTTTTGTATCGGCAAGACTAGAACCAGCGACTTTTGCTTACGGATCACTACCATGCTGGATTTTTGGTATGGGCAAGACTAGAACCCATGCTACATGCTGGATTTTTGGTATCGGCAATGCTGGATTTTTGGTATGGGCAAGACTAGAACCCATGCTACATGCTGGATTTTTGGTATCGGCAAGACTAGAACCAGCGACTTTTGCTTACTGAACACTACCATGCTAGATTTTTTGTATCGGCAAGACTAGAACCAGCGACTTTTGCTTACGGAGCACTACCATGCTGGATTTTTGGTATGGGCAAGACTAGAACCCATGCTACATGCTGGATTTTTGGTATCGGCAAGACTAGAACCAGCGACTTTTGCTTACTGAGCACTACCATGCTAGATTTTTGGTATCGCCAAGACTAGAACCCATGCTGGATTTTTTGGTATCGGCAAGACTAGAACCAGTGACTTTTGCTTACGGAGCACTACCATGCTGGATTTTTGGTATCGGCAAGACTAGAACCTATGACTTTTACTTACGGAGCACTTTAAGGGCACCTTCGGGGCTGACCATGCTGGATTTTTGGTATCGGCAAGACTAGAACCATGTTCGGGAATCGCACCAGCCACACCAACGGAAGACTAGAACCATGTTCGAACCAACGGAAGACTAGAACCATGTTCGGGAATCGCACCAGCCGCACCAACGGAAACCATGCTGGATTTTAACGGAAACCATGCTGGATTTTTTGTATCAGCGAGACTAGAACCAGTGACTTTTGCTTACGGAGCACCTTAACAGCCCGCTCCTTCACCAACTGTTCTATTTATCTTTGATGAGAATATACATCTTATATAGATTAACATATTACTATTATTATTTTCAAAATTTTATAAAATTAAAATGAATCTTTCCTATAATAATACCCTTATTTCCATCCTTAATCTTTTGTGTCTATTTATTTTTTATCTATTTAAGATAATCTATTATTTGTATTGCCAATTAAAAAAACATCTAAATAAAATATATTAATATAAATAACAAAAGCTCAAAATTGATGTTCAAGGTAAAGAATGAAATATTGGATATTTAAATAATCTCCACAAACTAAAAAGATTACTAAGTCCCAATAAAATTCAAATTTATTCAATAATAACTTGGTAGATTAATTTTTGTGGCCAATCATAAAAATCAAATTCTTTAATTAAATTTCAAACCAACTATGATTAAAACCAGTTTAAATAATAACCATTATTTAAAACTATATTTTAAAGTTTTTACCATTTTTAAAATATAAAACTTTTGTTTTTTTTGGGTTCAGAATTACAGGCGACAGTGGAAAACAATGCGTAAATTATATTACGATGGTTGCTTCTATTAACCAAAAGAAATTCAAATATTGTTGTTGAGCATTGTACCCTTTGCTCAGTTGTTAAGAATTACAACCGGCAGTGGAGAGATTGATTTCGTGAACCAAAACTCTGTACCATATCACAATTTTGAATGTGACTAGTTGCAGGGTCGCATGATCGTGATTGAGGGAGCCGACAATCCTCACGACCTCCCAGATTTCGCGTCCTCACGATCCCGCATGTTCTACGAGTTTCATAACTAATATGGAACGTGACTTACGTGTGACTCCAAAGTGTGATCTCTCTCTCCATTGGTCACATTTCCTACCATAAATTACAACCCAAACATGCGACTTGTTGTAGGATTTTGCTATTCCCCAAAATCTAGAATGATTTTATCTCACACAGGTCTTGCATTGCATTCAATTGCAGACTAAGGAAGTTAATTGTATTTGGTCAAAAATTGGAAATGTTAATTGTGTTCATCGCAAAACAGTCACATTAAAATGCTTACCTTCCTTATATATACGGTCATCCTAGAGGAGAAACATCCACCACGAAGTAACTATTGTGTTTCTTCTCAAACCTTCCAAAATCATTGACAATTTCAATTGATAGGAACAAAACAAAAGAGGTTGTTCTGGCCACACCATCCTCCTTTGTTCTTGATGAGATTAAGTCCTCACTACGACACTACAACCTTGATGATAATCACGGCTTACATGTGGTATTGACAATTTTTTTTTATCACACTAACCATTTAAATGTCGAATCATCATCATCAACATGTAGAGGTGTTGGGAATTGAAGCAGGTTGATTGATGTTTCTTATATATAAACTCGGAGAACAATATTATGATTGATAGTGACTAATTTTTGGGAGAAGCATCATTGGCCGAGAAAATATTTTGCTAGACCTTCTAAATTACAATAAGCACTATTGTGAAGAAGCAAATGTTATTGAGAGCCATGATATCCAATACTGTCAAAAGACTTATCCTCTTATGGAAACAATGCAAATGAAGCTTGCGGGACAAAGGAAAAGTGAAGGGACAGTTGGGAAAAGGATAATCATCAGTGGCTATGAGCCTTTTTAAACATGATTGGAAAGTTCTAAGTGATCTCACATAAACTACACATACTCTTGATCATATCATGGTGCAAATAAGGACTATATAGGGGACCAAAAAATTGATATGTGTTTTTCATGAACATGTTATGTTTTCTACATTACTCTTTGATTTCCTATGTACATGACCCATTTTTTTTCTTGCAGGTAAAATAGAGGAAGCTAGAGTTTCTCATAAGAGCTGTGCAACTAGGTTTTTCAACCAACAAGAAAAATGGCTCCATGCAACTGCCAAAGGCATTGTGTCAACCTTGATGGCAGGTGTATCAATAGGCAAATGAGCAGTTTACACAACAAATGAACATGACCACCGCATTCATCAACTCAAGCAGATTGCCATATCAGGGAAACTGCATTGGCAACATGTGTTCTACGGTTTCCAAGAACCCTCTACATCTTTCTCTTCTCTTTCATCGTAATACAATATTTCACGCCATAATGCCAACAACTTTGTTGAGTTTGATTTGAGCATGTAATATTCAATGGACATGAGAGAAGAGTGAGGAAGGCCAAGAGTCATGAGGGTAGGTGAAAGGTCACAAGAGGAGATGAAATTTCACCTTCCTCACTTATATAAAGAGACCCTCATGCCACATTGTGGTGCGGGGGGGAGGAGAACTTTAGCAGTTGAGTTGAGGCTAGGATTAGATAGTTGATTTGTGCTTGAGAGCTAGAGGCACCTAGCTCTTGGAAGCTAGGAGGGTGAGCTAAAGTGAGGCTAAGGTTTTGTATTGGATAATGGCATGTGCAACCCATGTTCAACTATTGGGATTTGATGATTTGCAACATATGTACTTGTATTTGTCGCAACAATAATAAGATGTTCTTCATTTCTGGCACTAATTCCCATGCTTATTCATAGTGCTTGTATTGGTTTCTCGATATTTTCACTGCATTTGTATGTGTGAATTCATACACGTAATATGTTATGGAATGGTTCATAGTTGATGCATGTATGTTTTCTTTCAAATATGTGCTAACTCATTTCTCGCCATGTTGGTGATCTATTGCGAACTAATTTGCAATTAACCTCTGGAATGTTCTTAATCATGTATGTCTGATTGTGTTTGGCTCACTGATCCTTCTCATGGCACACTCGTTTTTATTGTTGTTGTGACTTGATTTTACCTCTTTTGGTAGTTTGTCAATCTTGGGCTGAATTTGTTTCATTGTCAAGGTATTTCATTCTTGTCCTCACTATGCCACCTTTTATTTGACAATCAAGAGTGAAAACATTCATGGTGGCAGTCAAACCCACATACTGGATGAGGCTCTTATCCCAAATGGTGTGAGGTCTAATTGGGACTTCACACTAGGGAGACCCCCTAGCTGTTGGTGGAATCCATCACCGTCAACATGTTGGTAAACCCTTTTCCAGATCTACCTCAACATAGATACATGCACAAGCAAACAACCCTTCCCTGGGTTACATGTAGTCAATATACTTCCCTAGAGAATTGTCAATCATCTTAAAAGTAGCATCATTCCAACAATGAAGGGGAAGGTATGGAAGTTTTACCCATACTGGGATAATAGTGGGAATGTCACAGTTAGGGTTAAGTTAGGATTCCATCTATATAATTACAATACTTGGGGGGATTCCATCTATCTAAGTAAAATACTTGGGGACCCATAAAATATGGACCACTTCTGAAAATAATATCATGATCTTCCTTCATCTCAAAATAAAATGTGAAAAAGCCCTTACCCACAAAGGAAAAGTGTGTCACTTTTCATCTTAGGCTTCTAGTTTTATTCTATCCAGGATCACATTGACTTGGGAGAAGGCCACAAACCAATAAATTGGTTGATAAGCCCTTGATCTACAAGTTGCAAGGCCTGTGTTTGAGCTTGAGGATCTAAAATAATGATCTTGGGTATATCATCAAGTTTCTTAACAAATTCGAAGTGGCAGACTTCTAGAGCATTGAACCATTTTCCACCAAACTATTGAAAGCTGCAACATTACTATCCATTTGTTGGGCTTGAGACAGATCCACCATAGCGGTTACCTAGGTGGAAAAACCCCCTTTCAATTATAGAACTCTTTCGCCCATGAATACCATCACTGAATTGTAAATCCCCTCAGCCTCAATCGAAAAGGAGCACGAACTAATGCAACGAAAACACCTGTGAACACTAGCGTAGCTATGGAAGCGACTCACTCTGTATAATTTAGCATAATATAGACATTAAATCTCAACTCAATGAAGGAATTACATATATCCCTCATATTAAAAAGTACTTTTTTATTTTAAATTTCAATTAGTAAAATAGAGGCGAAAATTGAAGTATGTTATTTATGGCCAACTTTGATTTTTAAAGTAACAATAATAATTTTTTTAAGTAACGTTACATACAACATCTCTCGCATATATATATATATATATATATATATATATATATATATATATTATATATATATATATATTATTATGAATATATATATATATTGTTAACATTACATGGACATTCATTCTCCCCCATGTACTGGGTTGTAGAGCGTCTCTCGACGCAATGAGTTAAAATTATTCACAATGTTACATTACATTACACATTTCCTAGCATAATATCGACATTAAATCTCAGCCCAATGAAGGAATTACATATATCCCTCATAATAAATATAATTTTTTATTTTTTAATTTCAATTAGTAAAATAAATTAGGTGAAATTGAGTATTTTATTTATGGCGACATTTAATTTTTAGGGTAACGTTATTAATTTTTTTTTAAGTAAATGTTTATACCAACATCTCTAGCATATTCGTATATTAGTCGACACCACACACACACTAACATATATATACATATATATATATATATATATATATATATATATATATATATATATATATATATATATATATAGTATATATATATATATATAATTATATATACATTCATGGCATCATCTCCCTCATGTACTGGGTTGTAAAGCGCCTCTCGACACAATTATAGTTGCAAAGATATCGGTTGTCAAGGTGATGGTTTTAAAAAAAGTTGTGATTTCAGTATTAAAAAAAGATGAGGTGCTACTAGTATTACCACTTTTTTTATCCAAGAGATGATTTCAAGACTTTGGTTACAACAATCCCTATTGTTAAGGTCATGGCTTTAAAATAGTTGCAATGTTAAAGCCCGCCAAAAACTTGATGTTAAAGCCCGCCAAAAACTTGATGCTAATAGCACTAGTTTTTATGTTTTTGGGTTGATTTTAATGCTTTCTTGCTAATATATTATGAAGATTCTTTTCTCTATCTTAATTATTTTTCTATTTCATTTTTTTTTTGGGTGACAATAACATAATTTTAGGCCATACATTACACTTTTAATATTAGAAAAGAAGGTTACTATCAATGGCACATCTTTTCAATTTAGGGTTTTATTTTAATATTTTGGTTTCGATGAGATATTGATTGTGAAGACACAAAGTTTTCAAAAAAAATCAATTTCAACCAAAAAAAAATGGGGGTGCCACTATTTCAGGTGTGGGTTGGTTTTCAAATTTTGGTTGCAACAATACTAGTTGTTTAGGCTATGATTTTAAAGAGGTACTAATAATAAAAGGTGTTATTATTGGCACCACGTTTTGATTTAATAGCCAATTTTAAGGTTTTTGTTAGCAACATTATGAGATTGTTAAGGACATGGTTATAAAATGAGGTGATTTTAACCTTGAAAAAAGACATTAACAATAGCACCGATTTTTAAATTATTGGTTGATTTTTGATGTTTTTGTTAGCAACATTACAAGTTTTTATAATATATGATTGAAAATTTTGTAATTTAAACGCTATGAATAAAAGAATGCTAGTAGTGGCACCATGTCTTGATTTAAAGGTTGATTTTGGTGTTTTTGACACAAAAATATGAGTTATAAAAGTTAATGTTCTCATTTTAATATCATAGTTCACATTAAGTTGGTCAATGTGCTATGATCCTTAATCACCTCTTCATGGAGACCTACATTGAGAAAAGCTTCTCAAGAATAATTAAAATGCAAGGGTACTATTTGAAATCTTTCTTGTATAACTCTTGTTCACATAGTAATACTAATCAATTTGAAGATATAACAACAATTTAGGATGCAAGCAATCTTAAGCATTGACCCTTAAATGACCTCAAATCACATTGGTCAAGATCATTAACTATGTGAATAATGAAACAAAAGCATAAAGTATCTCTTTGGGTAAGCGAAAACAAATTGAGGATTTTGTACCTACTTTTAGATGGAAAATGAGAATCAAGACGAAGCAAGTTAAACAATTGAATCAATAAGTTGGAAGAATTACAAATAATGCAAGGAATGCAAGTAGTGAGATACTTCAGGAACAATCCAAGCTCACAATATAAGTGGACAATAACCCAACTACCTCTGAAGGACAAATAAAAGAGGTAAACATACAAAATCATCTTGCACACATTAAATCAGGCATTAGAAGACAAATCAAATTGAGAAGATATACTCTATTGTTTATGCTTAGTTAATAATTAAGGCATTCCCTAAGTCTAAAATCTTGGTCATGCTAGTTGAGGCCTCATCATAACCCTACCTTCATAGTGGAGCAATAAGATGTTATCCTAGTTTGGAAGTGCTAGAACTGCATGTTTATGATTAAGACAAAATATACCAAAGACATACCCTAATTTATCATTTTAATGGGCTTTAGCCCTCTACCATAATGCTTCATGGGTGGATGATCTGTAAACTATTATGGATATTCCATTGGAATAATTTGTCACAATAAATATGATAAACTAATGAAATCATTACTGTGAATGCTAATTCCCTTTAGATCTTAGGTTCTTTATTTTCTATTTTTATGCGTAAATGGATAAATTAGTTGAAATACAAGAAATAGAAAATAGAAAAAAATACACGCACCATCCACAATAAACACATAATATTCCCTAGGAAACTCTTATGAGAGAAAACCTAGCTAGAAGTTGAGGTTGCTCAACTCTCTTTTCTCTAATATGGAAAATGTGTAAGTACAAAGAAAGAGACCTGTACCCTATATGGATTTCTTGAGACCCATTTCCAATCAAACTACTATAGAATCTTTAATGCCCTAAAACTTAGTTTCTTTACTCAACTATGGAACAAAATACAATAGCATAGAATGGAATCCCTACTCCTTGTGACCTAGTATTTAACATAGTTCAATAGCTAACTAGGGGTAAGATTTGACTCCCTCAACCCTCATATGGAGTTACAATTTTGGAGCTTCTATAGTCTTCTTGTAAGTCCACATGTTTCTAGCACCATATGAATGAGCGATGAAGGCTAATGTGGCATCCATTGGTACCATGGTGGTCAACGTAGTAGATCAACTTGCAGGATGTATTAATTTTGCATACAAATTCCCATTGGCATGTTTCTTGCATCATTAGAAGGGTCTCTAAGTGTAAACTAAAATTTCAATTTTTTGTACTAGATTGTGAAATTTTTTATCAAAAATAATTTCGTTTGATGGCTGAAAATGACTCTAGAAGGTTTTAGACCCAATAATACCAACTCGGACTTGCTGATAAAAATGACCTTGCATGTCAATTCTTCCAATATTTCCACTATGAAAGCATCAAGATAGATGAAAAATAATATAATTATCCAATCCAAATCATTGGATGCATCAAACATAGACTCCAAATTATGAGCTACATGTTTTCTCCAAATATCTTTTTGTTTATTATTTTAAAACTTGAAAGATCATCACAAAGTTTTAGAAGATGTGATAGGGGTAGTATTTACATTCAACCTTGATTCCCTAAGTTTGGGCCAACCACCATGATTTTCACAACAACTCCAATATTATTATGATTTTCAGCTTATTCAATTATAAACTTCAAAAAAATTCAAGTCAATTGGAAACACCATGCGTCATTTTATTGTGGTAGTTTCAAATCAAATTTCATAGCATCTATCTACCTATGCCTATTTTTGTGTATATATTGATTTCAATGGAGGCTTACTTGATAACATGGTTAAGGGTGGACATCTATCACTTGGAATCAAATACTAGGCTATGAGAATATTACTTCACATGCAAAACTTTCCAATTAACACGAAACATGAAAGAAGCTTTCACATATGCATGTGTGTGTACAAAGTCAAAGAGTAAAACTAGTGAAGCAAAAGGTCCAAATTCAATAACAAAAAATTGCATGGCCCTTCACATAAATAGTGTATAAACAATATACAACCAACATCAACTCAAAAGATGACCCCATCATAACTACATTAATCAATTCAAGTTCGCCATCTTTATGATGGAAGTGGTTTCAAGGAGGGAAATCCCTCAATGTTATACTTCTCTTGCAAATATATCCATTGGAGAATCCCTCTGAGGGGTTTAAAGTACTCCCCATAGATCGAATAATTTGGATGTAGAGAAAAAGGTAGCTATTGTACCTCATTCATACATTAGAGTTTTTCCCTCCTCCTAGTCAACTAATTTTTGTACAACCTCCTCTATCCCATGACAACTCCACTAGGTGGATTTATATTCGAAAGAGATAATGGAAAACAAATTTTCCTCTGAAAATCCACAACACCTAGTGAAAAAGTAACTTCTCCCAATCTCTATGTGACACAATTAACCAAACTTACCTTTGAATGTAACTTATTCTAAAGTTCCTATAAAACATTGAAGCACAGTTTATCTATGATGTAACTTTCATTTCTCTTTATTGATAAGTGTATTTATATTTACCAAGAAAGACATTTCCATCTTAAATGCCATATTTTAGGAGACTAATCTTTCATAGTTTTATCACTAATACCAAACATCTAGTTAATGCAACATGATCATGCTACAAATTAAACACTTGACAAGTCATTCTTTTACATCTAAGGAAGTTGACATAATGGGGGGATATGGATAATGCCTCACTCTTTCTCCTTTTGTGACTTCATAAATCTCTATGAACCTATCCCAAGTTGTTCTTAACAGGAGAAGTTAGGATTTTATACATTAGGAGATTACTTCAAAACAACTTGATATTATGTTATGAGTTCTTTTAGTGTGTTTCTTTGTTATGCTTTTGAATTGGAGTTGTTCGATGGTCACCATTATATTTCTATTTTGTGGATAAGTAATCTAATGATCCATATAATTTTGGTATTGTCATCTCTTCATCTACATATTTTCACCTTATTGGTTTATGATCTCTTTTTAAAGATAATGAAGATTCATTTATCAATGAAATTAATATGACACAACACATTAGAGGCTATTCCACTAGATGTAGTATTTATTTCTTGAGAAGTGATATAATTTTTCTACGACTCCATAGGTGTTTCACTCTTTTAAAATTCAACCATATACTACATTTTCACTCTATTTGATTTATGTAAATTATTTCTTTTCCATGTTTACTCTATGGTTTCCCATTTATTGATTTGCCAATATCATTTACGTACAGTTTCAACCTATTTTCTAATTTCTCCCTTTATTGTTGTTCTTTATTTGAGCTTCATATGAATGGTAAATAAAAGGAATTTTCTCCTTGGTTTCCAATTTATTAATTTCTCTATATCATTTACATATGATTTCAACCTATTTCACAATTTTTCCATTTGTTTATTTTCCATGTTTGATCTCCCTGGTAAACAAAACATAGTTATACCAAAAATAATTCCTCTTCAATATCAAGTAGACTTCTTTATCCCAAGAAATGATATGTTAATCAAGATCTTGGTAATGAAGAATGTTGAAATTTCTATACACATAATGAAACAAAGATTCACTCAATTTTGGAAATAAACTTAGATATAAGCAATATGAAAAGGAATTTTATACATATATTAAAAAAAAAATTATGACATAAAATCTAATGAGAGTGCGTATGATAATTGAAATTTTCATTAGTAACAAAATTTTAATTACCATAATGTATGATGTATTGCTAGCAATTTCCCCTAAAGGTGCAAAGATACACCGAAGGAATAAAAGATTTGGGAAGATTATTTGAAAAACTAAATTATTTTCAAAATTTAGACAAACAAATTGTTTAGAATGTAATTCAATTCTATATTCCAACCACATATTTTTATTTTATATAATCGCTCCATCTCTTCACAACACCCATAACCAACATCGTCAATTCTCACATGTGATCAGCTAGATTCAACCAACATTGTCAATTCTTCAATGTGATTATGTTGAAAGTATGATGAATAGGCATACTTTCTTTATAAAAAAATATAAAAGGTATTTCTCAATAAAATATATATATATATATATATATATATATATATATATAAATATATATATATATATATATATATATTATAATAAAAAAAAAAAAAATTATAATGATAGGGAATAAAATAACATCTAAATAAAAATTTGATGTGATCCATACTTTCCCAACTATATAGAAGTGAGTATGAATGAATCCAACAAACTCTACTTTCCCATTCCCATTGGCCTCAAAACCTAGTGATGGATTGACCATACTGCTTCAAAATATATTATGATTAAGACACTAAATCACTAGCGCTACATCTTACTAAATAAAAATTTGATGGGTTCCGTACTTTCCCAACTATAAAATTGAGTATGAATGAATCCAACAGAATCTACCTTCCCATTTCCATCTACCTCAAAATCTAACCATAGATTGACCATGTTTCTTCAAAATACATTACACTTAGGAAACTAAATCATTAGTTCTATGTCATACTTTGTACATGAGGCATGCCTTACTATAGAAAATCAGTTTGTAAGGATGCTTCCACCTTCAACAATAACTAACTTTCAAAACAAATAAATAAGATGCATGCACTGGCCATAATGCTCATGTTATTGTTAAGAACTGAGTTGATCATAATGCTTATTTGTTGACAAACAATCATAAACATTGGTTTTCATAACCAGATATTGAGCTCATTGTTGTTGAGATGCTTGTTTAGCATGCTTTGGTGGCCTCCCAACTCGTCATTTTAAGAGAGGATCTGCCTAGGTGGTGCTAGGAGTAGTAGCAGACGTTAATGGTTGTTTCAGAGGAGGATTCAAATTCACCAAATAGTGTTGCTTGAGCCCCTTTCCTACTAAATTGTGTTCGAGCTCTTAATTAGCTTGGCAATGTTGCTCGAGATTTTGTTTGTCTATAGAATGTGGGTGGAGCTTTTGAAAGGAGCAAGAAGATCACTGGAATTCTTTTCCATGTCATTCGTACATGTCGTTGACCAAAGATGTTTAAAAAAAAACCATAAACCACTTCTGGAGGTGCACCATAGTGGTATGTGAAAATAAAGGGGGGCCCTTCTTGAATGAATATGAAGCATTGATTTGAGAATGGGCTATAGTTAATTTCTCATGCATGTACGTCTACTGGAAAATCAATGATCAAGAGGACGAGGGTTATGGGTTGTCAATTTCTTCTACACTTGTGAGATATCTCGCAGCATGTTGTAAACAAATTCCTTCTTGAGATAATTAGGGAGCCAAGGAACATTGATCCCTTTGGAACCATTTTTCTTAATTTTTGTTATCTTCGTTGTATTCATCCTCCCATCCAAAGAGAAAAAATTATAAGCTATGTGTGGAGTGAGAAGGTCGTTGTCATCATAGGCATATTTCCCATGTGTAACACCAATACACTTGCAAGGTGTTGATGACAAGAGACAATTGCCAGAGTAGGAACAATGCATGTATCCTATTCTAGATAAGCTCTTATTCTCCATCAACAAGGGCTATCAGTTTTTCCTTTTTATTTTTTACAATTTGACCAGATTTTGAAGCTCTTTTAAAATACGTAATTTAAAATATTGTATACCCTTATATGTACAACATATAAATTATTGATCATAAGGAAAATCATTGTCATTATTAGTCACTTTGAAGGGCCAAGGATGTTTCTTTGTTTAGTATAAATTCCACATCTTAAAATAGGCCCTCTCAAGATTTTGTACCCAACAAAAAATGTTAAATAATGGACATGTCATCTGTGTTGATTTGACTTTAGTATTCAAAGCTTGACATTTTGCAGGTTTTTGGGCAAGACTAGTAACCTTCTCGTAGTACTTTTGCATACTATTCTCAACCATGTCTTCTTCGAATCTAGTGGCATAATAGAGAGAACCCACCACTCTTGTGGTCATTTTCTCAAGTGGAAGAGTTATAATTGGAACATCAGCCCAAAGCACATTAGTGCTAGTGGTATGTGCATTATATAATGGCATATCAAGGCACACCTCAACCAATGAGCTACAACATCTATGCTCACTCTTGGTTGCAACATCTCTAAATATAATTTGATTAGGTCCAACACCCTGTGCAGAAGAAAAGATTTGCGATCTACTTTTTCCCGTAGAAGGAAACCTCAGAATCCACAAAGCACTATTTGGTGCACGTTTTAGAAGATTGAACCATGTTATCAATATACCAGGATATATTTTGTACAACTGCTTAAAGAAATCAAACAAAAATTTGTCTTCGAGTAGTCCATAATCTAAACACTTTGGTTGAAGCACATGGTCTGAAGCATCTCGATTTTTCTGCTTGTAATCACTCAAAAAATAACCATGTGGCATGTGTACAAGCTCCTTAGAATAGATATGTGAGAATGTGTAGGTGAATCAAACTCGTCTGTCACTAAATAGCCAATATAATTGGCAACAATAGTTCTAGGGAAACCCATATATGAAACTTGAATGGGGATTGGTTTCATTACAACAATTTCATTCCAAATACCCTTTGTATACCCATTCAAGTTTATAAAACTTGAATATGAGTTTGAGATATCATTTGTGCAATCACATTAAATGAAAGGGAAGAAACATCAATGAAGTGTTCTATCTCTTCTTGTATACTTTGTCACCAATCACTGCCATCAATTTGACTCAAATAATATCAAAATACCTCAACATACTCTTGATTGTGCATACTAAAAATAGAACCCGTGAGGTGTGAAAGTGGATGTTTGCCAAAATCAATGCTAACATACCCCACTTTAAGCCTGCTAGTACCACTCTCACCTTTCATAGGCAAACGACGAGGGTGTCCAAAAAACTGAGGTCCAAAACAAGATGAAACAAGAAGGAAATGTTGTACATATTTTTGGTTGATTTCTAAAGTCAACACTAGTTCAAAGGGATAAGCAATTGCATGAAATAGTTTCACACTTGGAAGAAATGACATCTATATCTGTCGCCTTACAATTGTCTCAACTTCAACAAATTTACTGTCACAATCCTCCCATTCAAAGGCACACTACAAAGTGTGCAACAGGGTGCAGATTGCTTATGGAAAATCAAGACGTAGTAACAAAGCTTGTTTGTAACAGTAAATATTAGCTTCAACAAGACAACTATCCTTGTAGGTTGAAGCAAGGTTGGCATGACCTTCTGCCATGATAGACCTAATTGTTACTACATGTATATAATCTTGTATTGCTTCATTAGCTCGACCCATCTCTTTAAGTGTATTGCCTCTATTAACAAGACCATCAACTTTCGTAGGATTTATATGAAGAACTTCATTATGACAAGCAATTGCTTCCATATTATGACCTTGTTGTTTGTATGTTGTTGCCAAATTTCTATATGGAGGAAATAAACTAGTTATAGCCTCTTCTAGGATGACAGCTTGTTTGTAGTGTGCTATTGCCAAATCCAATTGAACTTGTTCGTAAATAACACTGACTAAATTCCCAAAGGAAATCGCACAGTCAGGACGCCATTTGATACAACCATAGAACAAAACCCTTGTGGGAATTAATACAATCACAGTCATTCCACGTGGCCATGATATTCGCAACGATATGGAGAACTTATTAGTTTAACATGCACCATGATATTCGTAAACCTTCGTGCACCAAGATATTCGCAGACTTGTGGAGGCCCAAATGGAACTAGGATTCCAGCAAGTATTAGTGTACCACGGGTATAGATGTCATTGGTGTACCATTAGGACAGATATCGCCCAATACGCAAAAGGGTAGACAATAGTCACAGGTGAACAATTCCAAAAAGAAAACCTTCAATATAAAAATATAAAATGGATCATACTTACATGGCATAGGGTTAATTCTAATCAATATCATTATAGCCTCTAGGTATGCCAATGGAAAATTTGAACCAATAACTATAAATAAAAATTAAAAAAAAAAAATTTATTAATTTTTATGATAATAATAATATATAATAATTGTATTTTGTTAATAATACCCTTCTTGCCAATTAATTTTATACCAACAGAAATTACATCTTTATTTCACACTTTATACACTCATCATATGCCAATCCTAATATGAACTATTCTTACTTTTTTACATTTCCCGGAATTTATATATTATATATATATATATGTATATATATAATATATAGTATATGACATGTTATAATATAAATCTCTCTTTTTGTGCTAAAAAAAAAATATTATCAAGTAACTACATGGTCCAAAAACACAATATTTGCTGAAATTTTAAATTACCATTGATCCTATCTCACTATTTTTACTTTTTACATTTCTTAATATAATATATAATATATTATTATTAATATGAATTTAATATAATCTCTTTTTGCTAAAAAAGAAGGATTATAAGTACTACATGGGTCCAAAAACACATAATATTTTGCTGAAATTTTAAATTACCATTGTTCCTATCTCACTATTTTTACTTTTTACATTTCTTAAATCATATTTTCATTGGGTATATATATATATATATATTTTGCTAAAAAAAATTATCAATTGTGGAGTGATTATTTAAAATTTCACCAAAGTATTACATGTGTTTTTAGACGCACTGAGTAATTGATAATATTGTTTTTAGTCAAATAAATTTATATTAAATTCATATATGTTACTAGTTTTAATGGAAAGATAGTAAGGTATATTTTGAGTGAACCTAACAATTAAATACATATGTATACTTACATTTGTTTCCGAGAAAGTTTCACATCATGAACATTCCATTGCCAAAAGACAATGTCGAACATGACCAATTTCGAAAAAACACTTTCGGTGTAAATATGATTAAACTTAACCAAATAAATTAATACTTAAATATGATTAAACTTAACCAAATAAATTAATACTTATTTTAATAAGGACAATAATAAAGACACAAAAATATAACAGTCAACCAGCCTTACTTAACAATAAAGTGTATTGTTTATAATGAATAATCATTCATGCTTATTTGCATGAATAAATAAACACGAACACAAAGATATGACTATCACATAGTTTTACTTATTTCTTTGTAGAGTGTATTGTCAATATAAAGAGTATAAAAATGTGAGCACAAAATATGTGAATATAATAACCATGGTGCTAGATTTAACCATAGTAAAAAGAAGTTAAAAATAATCTCCATATTATTTGGTGACTGTGTGAAGAATTTTTATATTATCTAATCTCTATATTGTTAAGAGCATTTTTAATAAAAATAATATTGCATAAATTATTAAGAATATTTTAATTATAAATAATTGGAGTTGTCTTTCGTGGGATTTTTTGGAAGGTTTCCGGTCTAATTTCTCTAAAATCCCATAGGAATTTATTGAAATCACAAGCTTGATGGGTAATCACTGCACATTCGAAGTGCCCTAGGGTTTTTTTAGGGAGCTGAATCCATATATGACACCAGAAAGTTTAAAAAATAGCACTAAAACAAATCCAAAATAATTTATTTTTATACAAAGAAAAATAATCAAATCAATAATGAAAATGATCATTGATTAATTTACTATGAATTATTATTGCTAATCATTAATATTTATTGGGATAACTAAGGGAATAAAAACATAAAAATATAACGATCACTAAATTTTAGTTAATTGTAAATTGTATTGTTTATAGGAATGAATAATCATTAGCACTTATTTGCATGAATAAAAACACAAAGACACGAAGATATATCTCCACCAAATTTGACTTATTTATAATGTGTATTGCTAATATAAACAAATTACAAAGAAGTTAAAATTACAAAGAAATTAGCAAAAAAATATGTGAAAATAACAACCATGGTGCTAAATTTAACCATGGTAATTTTATGAAAAAAAACCAACCATATGATGAACATTAGTATTTTTAGTAAAAATTATTTTGTCTAAATTATTAAGAAAGTGAAAATAATCATTATACAAAAAAATTAATCAATAATAAAAATAAATCTTTAATCAATTCACTGTCTAAATAGTAAAAGAAATTGATCATCACCACCTGCCCAAGATAATATATTAGTGTAATTTAATTAATATTAACCATTAACCAATTTTTAATCACATGAGCAATTATCAATGAGTTCATGAAAATGAACAACTAAACTATTAATCCTTTATAGCTTTATTATAAACTTTTTACAAGGTGAGTTGTCCCTAATTTCTATACTTTGATCTCCTGTACAGTGCAATTCCGTATTATGTATAGAAATATGATAGCAAAGTAGGTAATTATTTAAAACTTCACAGACACAATATATCAAATTAAAATTTGATATACAGCTACCTTTAAATCATGTAAAAATCTACAGAGGGGCCTACATCTCATCAAGGTCAACGTGACTGCAGCCTCTTCCATCACTTCAGCAGACATGAACTTTCAGGCCGAAACATTTTTGATTCAAAATTATGGCAATGGTGTGAGATGAATGACAGGTTTACCCATATTCTCTCCACTAAACATGGAATTGAAGGCATCCAAGAAGCTCTCCAACCCCTCTTTCACATCTTCCTTGTATTTGATTTTCCCTTCCTTGATGTACCCTGTCATCTCCTCTGAGAACTCCCCCATGCGATCAAAGTATTTGGAAACCAGGAAGCCTTCCATCATGGCACATTTTCCCACCAAGTTAAGCAGGTTTCTCACTCCAACACTTTGTTTCCACTCCTGCACATATATATACTCATAAACATCAACACCATAGCTACTAAGCTACCTTCCATATTGCATACACAATAAATTCATTTAACCACCTGATTATACTGGGATATCATTCCACAGAGAGGAATCCGAGCTTTCATATTGATGTGGTTCAGAACAGTTTCCAGCATGCGCCCACCCACATTGTCAAAGTAGATGTCTATACCTCTGGGAAAGTGCCTGTACAACAACAGCACAGCACATACATGATCTTCCATATTTTTTCATTATTCATTGGCTAGAGATTAGACTGTGTTACAGTGGACACTCAATTCATTTATTTTCCAATAGGTAAATATTAATTATTATGCAGTAAGCTAATGATGGGGTTATTGTCTCTTTCATACTATTTATTGAATACCACTTTATTTTTATCCAATGATAAGATATAATGGCAGTGATCTTATCATACTATTTATTGAATGTCACTTTATTCTTATCCAATAATAAAATGTAAAGGTGTGATCTTGGCTTAACATATGCTACTTAATATTTGTCTTTCTCATCCAACTAAAAAAATGTAAAACCATAGCTCACTAAAAAATGTAAAAACAATGATCCAATTATTAGATTACTACATGATGCTTACTATTTGTTTTTTTAATATTTTGAGCATTTTTTTCTCATCAATCAAATCTGCATTCTGGTTCACTATAAACTAAGATTTAATGATTTTCAGTGATCTTGAAATTTATCTATAAAACAACAGATTGATGAGTTAAGAATTTGTGATATACCTTGCTCTAACAAAAATAAACTATTTGAGTGCCCCTTACCAAATTCCACCATAAAGCCAACGATAAACAAGGAGCAGTGGGTTTTTCAGTGAAATGGCAACATATACAGAGTATATGCTAGTAAATGCACCATGATACTTACTGTTAGCCTTCATGATTCATCCAGAAATGCAAACAGACATTGAATAATTACCTGGTCAAAGCTGCATCCCAGTCTGTCTCTGATTTGTAGTTGAAGGCATCATCAAAACCAAATTCTTCCTTCAGCAGTTTCACCTGGTCACATTGAGATATTGCTCAGACTATGTAAGAGAAACAGGACATAATAATAGCTTCATCGTTTAGCTCACGTTTAACAAGTGAAGAACACGAAATTGAACATGAGATCAGAAAACAGGGAGCGGGAAGCACCTTCTGGTCGCTACCTGCGCTGCCAACAACGCGGCAGCCTTTGATTTTGGCGAGTTGCCCAACAACCATTCCCACTGCTCCTGCTGCCGCCGTGACAAATACTTCATCCCCGGGCTTAGGGTTTCCGATGATCTTGAAACCAATCCATGCAGTCAAAGCGGGCGTCCCTATCCCAATCAATTCGTCCACATCATGAGGATTCAAATACAAATTACTCTAATTAGCAAGATGGCAACCATGGCTGAAGAAAAAGGAGGTCAAGAGCTTGATTTGCCCAATAAACCACACGCCATTAGAGAACCCTAACCGTTCAGAGCAAAACCCTTTAACAGAATTGTTTTTACCCAGCAGATATTTAATATGTCCACTCAGCTTAACATTGATTGATTTTTTTTAAAAGAGGAATTGGCTACTGGGCTGGTTTTGCCCTTCCTTTAACACCTGTAGTTGGGAAATTTGAACATGGAACCTCTTTGTACATCACCAGCTAATTGAACTGCGATATTATTAATTTCAACTTCAATTTGGAAAAAAAATGGTATCGCCTATCACTAAAGCATTTACTGCAAATTAGAAGTTCTGATATTCAAATACCAAAACATACCCAGAAGTCCCAAATAATAGGACGGTTTAGCAACACTGGTGTCAATTTTTCTGAGAATCCCTGCTGGAACAACAGCATACTCAGAGACTTCATGAAGCCCCAAAACAAGATCCCCAACTTCAAACTTCGAATTAGCAGATGCCACTACTTTCCCTACTGCACGAGATTTGATCGCCTGCACACAGCAAATTAGGAATTATTTAAATGCAAACACTGCTCAAAAGCAGATTCAGAAATTTAAATTGGTATCTTAACTAAACCATCCAACCTGATTCAACTGAAAATTTTGGAGATAGAGACCATCATTGGGTTTTTTCATACGCTGTCTCAGATATGGATCTACAGATATCCATTCATTTTGCACCACAACGTCTCCGGGCGATCCGTCTCTGCCTACATTTCCAATATCCAATTGGGTTTCTCTGATTTTCAAATGAGCATCGGTGACAGGCCCTTCATCAGCATAGGAAACTAAAATTATCTCTCGGTTGGGAACTATCTGCTCCATGCTGCAGGCTTCCAATGTCCCCACAAACACTTGCTGCGGGACTTCAAAATTTATGTAAAAATAATAAAAGAAAACAGTGGTGGGTCGATGGGCAAGGCAGGTGAGTTATATTTATCGATCTGGGCAGTTGGAAGAAATGACGGTAAATTTCAACAGAAATTGAAAATTTTAAATACATTCAACGAAAATCTCCGCCCTTCTCCATCATTACGGTAAATATACTTCAACCCAACCAAAAGCTTCATCCGGATATTATCGATATACTTGTACTTGAATGGCTTCGAAAATGATACCTACTGTGACCACTCAAAAAAATGCAATTGATGTAAAACAGTATTTGAAATTGATCTAATGAATTTTGTGAAAATTATTATCTTTTAATTATGGTTTATTATTATATTTTAATTATGGTTTTAAAATTATTATTATTTGTTATTGGTAAATGTAAGTTGACTCATTACTGTTATTCAAGGAGGATCAGATCACTTGATTTTCTCTTGTGCCAGATACCTATGGACTTTGAGCCATTACCATGTTTTTTTTTGCTTCTTAAAAAAAACTACTTATGCAAGTATAGGGGTTTACCCAATACATTATATTAGATATCATTTTGGGATTCAACTATGTGAAATAAGTCATTCACATATGACCATTTCCATGAGAGGTAGTCATAACTAACTAATTTCTCATGATTTGAATAGTTCACTTAGCACTCATTGCATTGGGTTGATGCTCACAAGGGTGAAGAAGTGGGATTGAAACTAGAGGTACTAATTTCTCATGATTTGAATAGTTCACTTAGCACTTGTTGCATCCAGTGATGCTCACAAGGGTGAAGAAGTGGGATTTGCATTGCATCACGTATGACCATTTCCATGAGAGGTAGTAGTAAGTGTCTAATTTCTCATGATTTGAATAGTTTTGAATAGTTCACTTAGCACTCATTGCATTTGCATCAGGTGATGCTCACATTGGTGAAGAAGTGGGATTGAAACTTGTGAGAAGTGGGATTGAAACTAGAGGTACTAATTTCTCATGATTTGAATAGTTCACTTAGCACTCATTGCATCATGTATGACGATTTCCATGACAGGTAGTGATAACTAATTTCTAGTTCACTTAGCACTCATTGCATCCGGTGATGCTCACAGGGGTGAAGAAGTGGGATTGAAACTAGAGGTACTAAATTCTCATGATTTGAATAGTTCACTTAGCAGTCATTGCATCATGTATGACCATTTCCATGAGAGGTAGTCGTAACTAATTTCTAGTTCACTTACCACTCATTGCATCGGGTGATGCTCACAGGGGTGAAGAAGTGGGATTGAAACGAGTGAAATATCAATCATCACAGGGGTGAAGAAGTAGGATTGAAACTAGTGAAATGAATCGCATTGCGTCAATCATCACTTTCGGGGCTTGCACTCGGTAACCAGGGCTTCTCGGAGGTCACCCATCCCAAATCACCACTGGCGAACGCACGCTTCACTGTGGAGTTTTCCCCACAATCAAACCCACTTAACTTGCTACCCCAATTGCAAAACCTTAGCAAGTATTGTGCCTTATGAACCATTCAAGTAGAGATCCCTTCACTTCTTTTGAATTTAAGTATGGGGGAGGGAGGGGGGTTTATGCACCATTCAAGTAGAGATCCCTTCACTTCTTTTGAATTTAAGTATGGGGGAGGGAGGGGGGTTTATGCAGTGCATTATATTAGATATCATTTTGGGATTCAACTGCATTAAGTAAGTCATTCACGTATGACCATTTCCATGAGAGGTAATAGTAACTGACTAATTTCTCATGATTTGAATAGTTCACTTAAGACGCTTATACAATTAGAAGTAGTTTTAAAACATATATTTTTAGTGTATATACACTAATATTTACCTAATAAATTTTATAATTTATTATTTATTTTATCTATTAATGTAAAGTTCTTTATCATATCATAAGTTGTGATTATTAAATCTACATATGATTATGTATAGATATTTTGTGTTTAACCTGAATTGATTTTAAGTTTTAGAAATTTGTGAGTTCAAGTTTTAGAAAGTTGTGAGTTCTATTGTAAATTGTTTTTCAATTAATTAGATCTTAATTCAGTGTGTAGTTGAAATATTTAATATAACTTTTTTATCTTAAGTCAAAGTTAATGTATTTATATGTAATATTGTTGATGGAATAATAATATACTCAAAACTATTTTGATTGTGTGGTTTTGAAAATATATCTAATTTTTCATTTTTTTTAAATCATGGTAGGATTAGACTCCATGACTCTTTCATGAAAAGGCAAGCCCTGGTGTTTCAACTTGTTGATTAATATTTTATCACTCGAAGTTTCCCATTATGAAAAATAAAGTGAATATATTGTAAGTAGTGTGAGCAGACTAAAAATAAGAATTTTTTATAAAAATAGCTAAATACAAAATAGATATTTAATGAAAATAAGAAATATGCTAAAAAGAGTTTTGTAAGAAGCTAATCACATAAGAATTGTTTTAGGGTCTTACGTGATTTATAAGCAAGATTTTTAAAGAATTATTATGAATCACAAAAATCTTATATCAAATAAAATGAGTTTAACAAAAAAATATCTAAAAAGTTTCACTAAATTAAATGATTCAAAAAATAAACAAATAATTAATAATATAATTAATCAGAAAACAATCTCATAATCAATATAAATCACAAAAATCTAAAATCATTTTTTTCTCCAAATATATATCAACATTGATACTTATCAAAATGCAGGCCATGGTCTGAACGCCCTCGTAGTTTTGCCTCTGGAATGACATTGCTACCCATTCTCGAAGATTTCAGAATCGGCGGGGGCATCAAGGGCGGCAGTCACCTCTCATACCTGCATTACCTACGGCCACGTCTCGCCTGACGGGTGTTTGGTCAACCCCACTGCTAACACTCACCTCTCTCATTGTCGGCGCTGCTAGATTCGCATGGCTTTTTGTGCTAAATCATGAGTGGTAAGCAATATAGATAAAGCAATACTTTAACTTGAAATTATTTGGAAAGATATAGAAATTCTAGTTATATTTAGAGAAAATCTAGCAATGATTTTTTAAATCCAAGTTATAGTTGTTAAACTTCAAAATTTTAGGTGTTCTAGACATTTTTGATGGTGCTGAATCCATTTCCACCATCAAAAACAAGATTTAAACACTGGCTCTACAAGATTTGTTGAAATTTTTTTGCCGAGATTCCTACCACTTTGGCCGTCTGGGCAATTCCTCCGCCTCAGTGGACCACTCCCATAGATAAATTTGTTGACATGTCTTTAATGAGATCCTCCACCAAATAACCAACAAAAATAGGGGTTGTCTGCAGCCACAAATTTTAGTGGCAGGAATTTGGTTAAAAAAAATTAAATTAAAATATTGGAATATTAGAATGTTTAAATTTGATAAAATTTGGTGAAAATGAATTCAGTTGTTGAATTGAGGCTTCTGTGATCCATAACATTTATTAAGTAGAGTTTAGGCGTAAATCACATGAAAAAACCTTTGTCGACGCGAACCAAGTAGTGTGGTTCCTTGTCAAGACAAGTTGAATGAACAGATCTCACTTTTCATATTAAATAGATAGCAGAACTTACTAGGCTACAAAGACCACTGCTAGATTTGACCAGGAAACGGCTAGCAGACTTAGATAAGGGTTAAAAAGTTTATTAAATAGGTTAATATTTTTATTAAAATACGAAAATGATCATTTTATAATTATAGATATATATTAGAAAAAAGTAAATTTGAATAAGTAAAAAATAAATTAATCTAAAATTGTTAGTTATCACAGTTATTATAAATACTAGTTAGTTATAGAGTAATCTATAAATAGTTAAATTATATTTT